>UCOL01000357.1:0-71347 GCA_900474335.1 Ormyrus nitidulus
ATGTACTTCCTACTTACTGTGAATCGATTAAATTTGCCATTTCTGATGATTAATTAGTTTTCTTAAAGACAGATTATATATTTTAGTGTAAAAACTATATAAAATAAGATAAATTCGTTACTTTTTCCACTTTTAGATCGGTCAGTCCCGAACAGTCGAAATAATATTAAATGTTACGAGTGAAGTACAAGTAAACAATCATATAAAGCAAAACATAACTTGACATTAAGTACTATTTACAGAGTGAAAAACTTATACTCAGAAATAGAAACTTTTAAACTATTTATTTATGTCGGTTTGTCGCTTCACATTATGCACAGTTATTAAAACAAAAATTCGATAATTCGGTACAAGCTCTAACACACTCCACAAACATCGATGCAGCTGTCACAGCTAGAATTGCGTTATCAGCTGAGGTGTAGAAAGTGATCGCGGCACGATTAGATTTGGAAGGTGTGCGTCACTTGCATGGCGATCGAAAAGGATCGGCCGGGACCGCATCTCTCATTCCCCGATTTTTAATCGATAATTTAATGAGCACGGGACGAGAAAGGGCTTTACGAGGGCTTGCGGGCGACTTTCTGCGCATTTCACTCGGCGACTCGAGGCTGTAGTCCCTCAGCTTGGGGTATCTTCCTCGAGGCTGTTTGACCCGCTGTTTGGCTCGCTTGAGACTCGACCTCGACAGGTATGGGTCTAGCGTGTAAGGTAAGACCTCCAGGTGAAACCTAGACCGTTTTTAGATTCTTTTATTGTTTACATTAATGCCACCAGTATAGTTTATTTATGAGTAAATATATTTTAAAATATTTTGAGTAATTAGTTTAAAACTAAAAAAAATGAGTTTTCTATGTCCAATGGTTACAGGGGAGTAAAACGGCTTCAATACACTTGAAATTTTGGGAAAAGGTTGATCTTTTATATTTTTCTAGCTGTATAGTTTTTCAGCTTATGAAAATTAATACCTCAACTGGAATTTCAAGCTATTTTTTATGTTACGTTAAATTTATTTAAATGACGATGTTGATTTGCTTACACAAAAATCGTGCAACAGAGAATGTTTACAATTACTCTATTATAAGACTGCGGTGCACAAAAAGTCGCAAGGTGATACATTCATTGAATGATTCTTTAAAGAATAAAATTTGAATAGAATACACATCAAGGCACAGTAACATCGGCAACCCATTCAAGTACATTTAAAGTCTTAAACCATTTTTAAAAAGCAATGTACAAAATAAATACGTATTTTCTCAGTAGATACACGGTACTCAAAGTAGAATTTACTTGCAATTCCTCTTCCTATACACGGAAGAAGGATTTTGAAGCAAGATTTCTGGGAAAATCCCATTTTCTTCCCAAGCCAATATTTCAAACTTAATAGAAAAGAAATCGCGAGGGTTTCAATATTCCGCTTTAACGCAAAACATATGCAACGACTCCCCCTTCTCCTTTCCTGCTGAGCGGCGTCGGTTCCTATTGTATAGAAGCCTGCCGGCGAGCCAGAATTGGCAAGGCAAAAACTCATATCTGAATCTTTTCGCGTGATGGCGGCGAAAAAAGGCAAATCAATCGAGGCGCGCGCAAAAGCTCGCTCTCGGAGAAATAATTCCTGGCCGGTGGCGCGATTCCAGATAGTTCTCGCGAAGAAGCGAGCCATATAAGAATGTTATCAGGTGATGTAGGAAGTCCGCGCGCGGCGAAACTTATAAGGCAGCTGCGTGCCGCCGGCCAATGATGCAATGCCTGCTCTCTTTCTCTCTGTGTGCGATTCCCCGCGCACCTGAGCGGTGTCTTGAACGCGTTTACGACACGAGTTTCGTGCTTAATTGTCTAATGATCCACGGTAACGGATATCTTTTTTCCGAGCCGCGCCGCTAATGAAAGTTGGCGAAATTAAACGCGTATTGCTCCGCGTTTAAGTAGCGTCGTTTTAATTGGTAACAAGAGCATTACACTTAGAGATTTGTTTTGCACACGATTTTTGTAGATTGGTATTTTGTTTGAGCAGAATATTTTACATGTTAGGGAAAAATCCTGCAGAAGTAAATTGCACGTAGGAAACTAATGCATAAAATTTGTGCGCGCATAATAATTTAGGGTTAATTGTTATTTTTTCTCATCATAGTAGTCAGCTAGCTAGATATAAATATTAATTAGATAGTCAACCCACTTTTTTCATTAATTTTCAAGTGTGCTAATGGGCTGATTTTATTAGTTATACAGATTTATTAGATAACAATACTTTTATGTTTTATTCTACTTATAGTTGACTTCAAATGTCAAATGCCATCAAAAAGGTACAATAGAGACTTTAAAGTCAAATAATTACTCCAAATTTAGAGGGCAGCTATGAATAATATACAGCAGTTCAAATTGTATAAGTTTCCAAGTCCTATTAAAAAAAATTTGATGAAGTAAGTTTTCTTTACAATAATCTTCACACTTAAAAATTTTATTTTCACAATTACTATTTATCTTCTAATTAATACACAACCAAAAAACTAACTTTCGAGGCCGCCATTCTTATACAGCAGTCTACCCTTTGAGCAGGACAATCTTCAGAAACAAAATTCCACGAGTAATGAAAGAACAGCCGATTCAACAGTGGCTAGAATTGACGTATAGACTGCACCGGGGGAAATCCACGCTCGGACCTTAAAACCACGGCTTCCATAACAGTGGCGCACCAGAGAGTAAATGCTACAACAAACACAGAGGGCTGCGTTTGTTGGCCTGCCTCGTGAACGTTCAAACAGCGCGCTTCTTTTTCCGCGTCGCGTACCACCCGATGCATCACCACCGGACCCGATCGCCGGTGCACTGTTTGCTTTTTGGCCAAGCTCCGCATCGAAATGCATTTCTGTTTGTCCAAGGAGTACAATTTTAAAAGTTCTGCTAATTTACTAATTTTTTTACGTTTTAATTTTCACAAAAATCCGTTACTTTATTATAAAAGTGTTTACTTTTATTTGAAATTTCAATTTTTTATGAGGGACTCGATCCAAGTTAAGTTAGTCAAGTTAATTAACGAAAAAGCAGCTCAGGCGTCTTTTAATTAACCGTCGACACATGCTTGCAGCCGGGGTAACATTACTGTCTTACTTGACGGCTCTACCCGTGTGCATTACACTGTACCGTTTCCCAGCTCGCTTAGAACCGAAAACAGTGCCTTGAAAACACGAAATCCTCGCATTCCGCGAAAGCTCATTTGCAAAATCGCTCTGCGCGCGAGTCGATAAAAACTCTGCGGTCGCTTGCTAAAAATCGCCGAGAGCTCGGAAAATCATGCAGCGAAAATTGCAGCCTGCGTTAATACAATTCCCGTCGTTTCCGCTTTCCGATTTTTTTACCCGCGGACTGGGCGCACACGCGCACACGCACACGCGCACGCACATGCACACTTTTACCCGGGGAGAGAAAATACGATGCGGTCTGCGAGAGCCGCGCGACGGGGTAATAGTGACGTACGTATAACGTAAGCGTGCAAGCGCGGTTAAGGAAACCGAGCCCCGGGGATATCCGAGGCGTGCGGGTGTGGTGCAAGCAATTTTTTCCCTAATATTTCACATTAACAATTACTGCCTCTTTCTAAAGCTAAGATTATCGCTTTTTTCTATGGAATTACGCCTCGCGCTAAGTTTTGTCGTTGAATTTTTTACGATCATGTACTATTGTTTGATAGTTTTGCTGTTCTTTTAGCTTTCTGCGGCTTCTCCCGCAAGCTTTACAATAATTGGACAAAGTTACAAGCTTTACAAGCGGCAGCATCCAAGATACGTAAGAAAAACGTTAATAGTACGCATCGCGAGAGCGGCAAAGAGAATAAACTAAAGCAGGAGTTTCTAGCATCGCAGAGAGCAGACGCGCTGCCGGCTAAAGAGACAAAAACGCCAGTAGGCAGAGAAAATTGGGGGAAGAGAAGAAGGGTAGATAGTGGCGCGCGTCCGCTCCCCGGGCACATAACGCTCGGAGAGGAGGCCGGTAGGCCGCAGAGAGTCCATTTCGAGCGACCACAATGCGCGCTTAAAGCGCACCGCGAGGCCCGTCGGCGGAATTCCGCGCAACCGCACTTATTAAGACGTCGTTGCTGGAATTTAAAGTACCGGCCACTACTGGCAGGCCGGCGCATCCACCGTGGGGGGTTCCACCGCGGCACGTTAGCGCTGACGTACGGCTGAATTGTAGGTGTTTTGCCGCTCGAGTTGGCGCGAGGCTGCGATCGCTGCATTATACGCGCACTTCCGCGTAATGCTCATCGTCTTAATAACCGTTGTAGCGTAAGCCGAGAGTCGTGTGCGCTCCTTTTCTTTTTTTCGACGGAATGAGCCGCCTGACGTTGATCCGATGCCCTTAATAATATGTATTAAGGCGGTGAAGATATTGCTCGGAGTACTTTCGCTTGCTGCTGCGTGTCAATCTAAGACTGGCTGGGAAAAGATTTTAGTCGACGATGCCGCTTGGGATTATGCGTAATTTACATTTGCTCTACTCTTTAAGCGCGAGTTTCCAGTGCACTTATGTCCCGGGACGTTTTAATGGCGGGCACTTTTTTCCTTAATCTCTGAAAGGAACTTAAGCATTTAATATAAAAGCTAATTATGCAGCTGTTAATAGTCGTTTAAATTTAAAGAAATTCTTATCAATAATATATAAAAGTTTCCGTACGCCTTTACTTATTTTCGTCCACTCTTTACGGTCCACTGCCGGCATTAAAAATGGAAATAATCGCTTTACTTGGATGAAAAGCACTATCAAAGCTCGATTAACATACAAGCAACGTTCCTCGCGCGAAGCTTTTACCTCCGACTCCCTGAGCACGTCCGAGCGGAGAATTCTCCGCTTCCGTCTCTTCGATCTGGCGCCTCGCTCTCTCCGCGTCTCTCGAGTCGCCTCGGCCACGCGGCGGCCACCTCTTCAGAATGGAACAATCAGGCGAGAATCAAGCGAGCACTTGTTCCGGGAACGCGCGCCTCGGACGTAGGTCCTCCTCTTTCGCTTCGAGGATGTAACTACGCCGGCTCCCCAAGCCCGGTATAACGTAGGTGTACAATGCCGAAGGCCCCGACAATTATTGCAATTATGTATCAGCCCGGCAAGGAGCATCGAGGGGAGAGCGGCGCCCACCGCCGAGGGTAAGCGTCAGTGTGTGGAGAAGCGACGGAGAGAGAGAGAGTCCATTTCGCATGCAAATCTGGAGGACGCCGCGCGCTGGAAACTCGTCCTCGTGTAAATGGACGCGAGGCGAGGAAAAAGGCTTGTAATTTAGATGAAAATTGATTATGGCCCTCCGCCATTGTGTTTCTTCGTTTTTTGCGCGGCGGACGAGTGTCCTGTCATTCGTAATGAGAAGTACCGGCGGCGAGATTGTGAGTTACATTTGAGCTCCAATTCGTAATGACGTATTGACGGGAAACAGTCTGTTTTCATGGAAATACGTGTCCAATTTTTCTTTTGCCAATGTTACTACATTTTTAGTGGTTGATGCAGTAATGTGAATTGATTATTCGCGGTCGAAAATATTTTCTGCAATTTTTTTTTATTTAAAAAAGTTTTTTTGATCTTAAACAAAATAACAGTTTTTTGTTCTCGCAATACTTTCTACATTTTGACAAAAATACCATATAAAAATATACTTCTCAACAATTAAAATGCATTCCATTCTGAAAATAAAATAATTTTGAAAAAAAAAAACATGAAAACAATTTGATGACGACTCCGACTTTGTAAAAACTCCAGATCATTAAATTCCGCCAGCCTGAAAATTACAAGGCCCGAAAAAAGAAAGAAAAAAAGCCAGGACAAACGAAGGTTCAGATCGCGACTGATGCACTAGACAGGTCGCGTTGTTATACTTGTACATTAAAGTGCCAAGACAAAAGACGCGAATTTCTAAAGGGCTCGCGTTGCCGGAGAACACATAAAATTATACGATCGTGGGCTGCGGAGCGAAGACAAGCGAGAGAGAGAGAGAGAGAGAGAGAGAGAGAGGGAGAGAGAGAAAGCACGAGAATTCTGGCCGCGGCTAACGATGGATGGGGTAGAGAGCGTAGGATCGTGTATCCGAGGACAAATGACAATGCTGGCTGCCGCTGGAGCTGATGAAGTGTCTCCCTACATCTTCTCCAAGTGCACTCTCTCTCTATCTCTCTCTCTCTTTTTTTCATCCTCGGATTCTTCCTCTCGGGTATTTCTATTCGAGCGTCTCCTTCCTGACGCCCTCGCGCAACCCCTTTGCCAAAGTTATTGTTGCCGTTACCGAAACCCTCCGCGCCGCAGTTAATTGGGCAACGATTGTCGCTCTCCGTCTCTGTCCCTCCGCTCTCCGGCTGTAGCTCTCTTTTTTTCTCTCTCTCTCTCTCTCGTCGCTGCTCTTTCTTTGCCGCGCGCGCACGCCTTTTTTCCGCCGAGGCTTTGATTGGAATGAGGGATATAGTGCCTGGGCTTTGATTTTTATCGAGGTAATCAGTAGCGCAGAAGACATCGTTAAAAGGGCTGGGTTATTTTTATTTATGGCTCTTTTCATGCGTGCACGAGAGTTTTTGTCTTCTTACCCACGGGGCTGTATATCTTCGCTGGATTATAATTATTGGAGCCGGCAGATTGAATAAATCACGCGTTTTTTCTCTCCGACTTAATGACTAGCGACAGGCTCAAGCTCGCTAGTCGCCGTAATGACATAATAATCAAATTTTTCTAAAGGACGCCTCGAAATAATGAAATTTCAATCAAACCTTAAGGATAATTAACTGTAATCAAACTTTTTGCAGAACGCGATTACAAGTAAAAAAATTCTTTTTAAATAAACTCGTCATTATTATGCTTTGGTTTTTTTCACAAAAATATGGGAGTAAATTTTGATGGAAATCTTTTAAAAGTAATTATTATTGACATCAATCCCGCTATAATGATTCCAACACTCATTGAATCACCTTTTTCCTAATTTCCAGCATTAACAAGTTCTTAAAACATTAGAACTCGTCATTGTTGTAACATCATTCCCCTAACGTCTTAGGCGCAACAAGAACGATTACCTCAGATAAAAAGATCAGCGAGGTAAAATTGCTCGCCCATTGATCCGCGACTAATTGCGCTCCCTCGGGCGATCTCGCCTAGAAACCTAGTGACACTGACGTCGGCCTTGGGGGTCGATTCTTCTGGAAGCGTCGCCGGCTCCCATAACTATATAGCCATAATTCTCGGCGTCGCGCCGCCGTCGTCATAGTCGTCGTCGCTCGGCGAGAACCCTCCTCGACCACCTTGTAATTGGATTGACTGCGCCAGAAGACTTTCTCGCTCGGTCTTTTCCTTTCATTTCTTCCACAATGCCGAGCGTTTCTTTATACGTAAAGTTTGATTACTTTGCCCCGGCGTACAAAAATGTATCGACTCAGCAGACATCAAATAACTTCGCGGATGTGGCAGTTTTCCCAGTTTATCGAGGAGGTCTGAGGAATTATTATTATTATTATTTGAGAACGTGATGTACTTTGTGCTGTTCTAATAAAGCATTTATATTATTGCTGTTACGATAATTGAAAATTTAGGCCTGCAAGTTCTCGTTTAAGGTTTATGAAATGTGTGTTCAAGATATTTCTTTACAAACTTTTTTTTTTTAATTTTTGTATAATACTGTACGAATTCTTATCCTAAATTATAAAATTCAGAAAAATCGCAAGGTGAAGTATTAAAGTATTAACGTATTTAGGTACGTGCACAGGCATAAATAATGTACATAATATTTAAAATTAGAAAGGAAGTAGCTTGAAAAGGTTGTTCTGCCAACCGGCGGCCTTTTTGATCTTTTATCCACTTAATGACTAAGCCGCCTTAGCCCAACAGAATCGCTCTCGTGACAATAAAAGATTTTCCCCGAAAGCGGCGGCACATTTTTTTCACAATCCTCAATTTTTAAACGTCCCTGATTAGCATCGCGACGCAATGATACGACACCGGGAATTTACGAAAATATCGTTAATCATGACCGGCGGAATGTCATCGAGCCTCTCTCTCTCTCTCTCGATATACCGCGGGAATCAAGATCTGGCCGCGCGCTCACCTCCTCTAATCTCCGAGAGCCGAGAGAAGCCGAGAGAGGCAATAAAAACGAGAGGCGCCTCGTATTTCGTAACGTAAATCGTCATTGTCTCCGCCGCGCGGCGGGTTTCTCCGCTCGCCAAAGATATAATGCACGCGCGCGCGCCGGTGAAATGGCCGCTTCTTCTTTTCTCTCGGCGTCTCTCTCTGTATGCGTGTACATCTCGGCTGCGGAGTCCCGTAATTGATTAGAGACGCTCGTTCCTCCGTATTCCGACCTTATACGCGGAACTTTCTAAATCCTTTCTAGCTTGTACACAAGCGAGTAGGAGAGAGAGAGAGAGAGAGAGAGAGAGAGTCGAGACTCGCACGTTAATTGTGATGTGTGTTCGCCGCAGAAGTGGAAACGCGCGCGACTCTCTGTTCGGCGCATCGTCGAGGACAATCGAGATGGACTCGAATACGAAACCCGCGGAATGAGTGGATTCTACTCTGGATAACTTTTGACCTGATTCTGCGAGCTGGGAACTTTCATTTCCGCTTAAACATTAAACGTTAATGTTTTATTTTAGTTTGATTATATATAAAGAAATTCCAATTCGCAATATGTTGTATCAGTAAATTGTTAATACTGTTGCGAAGAATCATAAAGGGCAGAGCTTTTGGTTGAGAATCTTTTTTATCAAATTATAGGTTTTAACATAAGTTGTTGAATAAATCCCATGCATTATTCAAAATAATGATTCTTTGTAGCATTTATTTATGAAAAAAAGGGGGGAACGTAAATGTAATAATCTATTCAACAAAAAAGGTGAATGAAAAGCAGGGAAATGTGACTTTAATTTAGAACTGAGATTTAAGAGGTAATTAAATTTTATCTGTTATATTTTAAGAAACGATGGGCAATATTGTTCAGGAAATTAATCGAGCAATTGAATTATTATGGAAGAAATAAAGAAAGCCCGCCTTCGAATCGAGATGTCAATAAGGAAGGCATAAAAATTATGTTCTACTGTACAGTAATGCAATTAGCTCCCCGGGAATAAACGAGAATTGGTTATCGGCGAAAACAAAATAATACCATTAGATCAATTAACTTTCAAGTAAGATTGCCACTAATTATCAGCCCAGACTATTTGCCTTCGTGAAATCTCGAGTACTTTTTTTTTTTTCAAAGCGCGCCGGTTATTTGGTATTGATTTCATTATCCAATAAATTCGTTTTCCATTTCGAAGCCGCGACTCGGCAAGGCTCGCGCTCCTCTCCCATTGTGCTCGGAGCTTCATAAGTATACTCTCAGCTCAATCGAGCGGCGGCTCGAGGCCCAGATGCGATCTTATAACGGGGCGCATCGGCTCAAAAAGCAGAAAATCTGCGGCAGACGCAAAGCGCGAGCCGGGGAAAATATATAGCCACTGTATAGGGATAACAGGCGAATGGACAATCGAATGCGGATAGAGCGTGGAAGGCCGTTTTCTCGCGGACAATCGCGCATCGCGATGCATCCGCCGTCTGCTTTCTCTCTCTCTCTCTCTGCTCTCGGAGGAACATCAGCTCGTTAGTCGCAACTGCGGAATCGCGAGCGCTTACATAGCGGCGTTTGCGCGCGCTTGTTCCGCTTCGATGCTCGATCGCTCTCTTTTGTGCGCTCGCTCGCCGCTTTTTTCCCCGCTTATTTATGCTCGCGAGCGTCTAATAGGACGGAATGTCCTGGAAATAATGGTTTTTCGAATAAAACATGAAAACCGCACCGAGGGAGAAAAAATCGAACAAAACTGAAAAGCTAACAGCGACTGTTAGGCGAATGGACGAGCTGAAATTCCGCAATTCTGATGAGTTTTTTTTCTCCTCCTATTGTTGCGTAATGCCTCGTAAAAAAAAGAGTGCCTCTCCGTACTTCGTTAAGCCGAAGCTGCTGATTTCGAGTCGTAAAATTAAACGAGCAATTAGTTTTTACACTTTGCATATTCTCGAAAAGGAGTATATTAAATATAAAAACTCGCTTCCTCTGCTTATGTAAACCCCGCGCGCTCAAATTAGACTATTTTTTATAAAATAATAACCTTTTTATGCACCGTACGAAATTATCACGTTTATGTTTTAATTACGAACGCATACGGGGGATTATAAATAATTCAGGCCGCGGAGTAACACACGTTGTTGCACTTAATTACGGCGCACAAATAATAAAGAGGATAATCGCAGAAATTTCATTTTAATGGACAAGAGCTTTATCGCATTATTTCACTTGCGCAATTGTCTAGGGAGCGCGGCGGCGGCGGCGGCGGTGCGCTCTGGAAGAAAAAAAAAATCAAAATTATCCCGTGGTAAAAGTATAATTTCACGCGTCTGGCGCACACGCAGAATTCCCGTTCCGAAGATTTAAGATACATTTATCGCGTCTGCGTGCCTTCCTCGAAAGCAGAGAAGCCGCGGCGCGGCATAATAGAAAAATTCAATTAAATTATCGCAATAAGCTGAAGAAAAAAAATGTTTGAACGAGACGCGAATACATTTATGCCAGATTTTTCATTAGCTCGTTATTCTCAAGTGTCCGTGTAACAGCGATGCTAATTCTGTCATTGATATAACGATAGACGAGGTGGATTGAAAAAAAAATCAAGTTACGGGGTTATGCTTGCGTGGTAAATTAAAAGTAAAAATTTTATTTACATTGGAATAATGTAACTCTCCCTCTAACCCTTTATAGCACTGTCCCGAAGCTGCTTCCATCAAAGACAACAGCTCACTAAACGAGCCAACCGGCGTTTCGTAGGTTTCCGGCTTAGCGAAAAATCGCAAATCCGCGCGGTATCGGTGTCAGAATGCGCGTTTTTGCCTCCCCCGTTGCGGCTTGAATCGCTTGCACGCGAGCGCGCGGCGCCGTCTGACTCCTGCGCATTGTTCTCTCCTCTTTCTCCATGCTCGTACGTACCGAGAGAGGGGAGGGGTAGGCCGCTAATTGCGCATTGTATAGCATCGTTGCTCTTTCTCTCTCTCTTTCTTTCTCTCTCTGCCTGAGCGGTTAACTCCTATCGACCTGCTATCTTTATATAAAGTAACAAAACAACGTAATTAATTACCAGTCTTCCAGGCATTGTTAGACGATAAATAACTCTCGTGCTGCTTTTGCTTCTCTCTCTCTCTCTCTCTCTCTCTCTCTCTCTCTCTCTCTCTGTTTCGCTGCCTCAATTTCCTTCGGGACGCGAAGCCCTACCGTGCGCATCTCGCCTCCTAAGTTCCGTTCGAATCCAATTAAAATATTCAGCAAGACAAACGACAATGAGAGGGGACCACCCCATCGCGCTCGAACCCGATGACTCCTTTTGTAGGAGCTCCGCAGGTAGGCTGTGTAGGTCAGACCGATTCCTTGAACGCGGCCTTGCCGGATTCTTTCGCTGTGGTTTCTTCGTGAGCTTCGGGATTTCCGGATTCTAGATCCTTTCTTCGTTCGATTGTTGAGGCTTATTAATATGTAAAGTGTCGAGTCACGATTTGGCTACGAATTTCTCTCTTTTAAAATTGTTACTTCAGGTTTCACTTTTATAAATAAAATGCAGAAATTTGAATGACTATGGAATTTTGATGCACTTATCACTATAGACAAAAACGTATTCACGATGGATAATTTAAATAGTACCCGGAACCGAATATCGGCTAGCACCGTCCGAAGCTTTGTTAATTTAAAAAAAAATTCCAAATACGTTCTCTTCAGCCTTAGAAATGAGCGACGGCGGCGGCTAAAAAAGGACCGTCATCATGAAAAGAAAGTCGGAGCGCGCGTGCGCTTGGGGTCGAGCGGTAGCTCTCTGTATCTCGGAGTAAAATGGGCATAGTTCGACCGGTATTTCGCATAAGCGTCTCTCCATATCTCAAACAAGGCGACCCGGTTAATTGGCGGTAAATGGACGCTTTTTTTTCTCTCTCTCTCGTGGCGGCGGCGAAGAATGCCAAGACAAAAATAGTGCCGGCCGAGCGCGGACCAAAGCGAGCGAGGCGCATGCCTGGAATAAAGATTGAAAATGCGGCTATGATTGAGAATCATTAGTAGCACCTTGACGTCAAGCGTTCCTTTAGCCATGTACGAACGGAGCGGGTAACGATTTGAAAGTGACTCTTACATAAAGAAAAAAAAAACAACGGATATAATAAAACAAGCCGTCTCTACGCCTTATTGACATAATTTCATAGAAAACTTTTGAGTAATGTATGTTGGTCAACATTAGTAAAGCCGGCGAGCGACTTTCCGCATTTTTCAACAGACTTCGTGTTTAACGATTTGGGGTGGGGATTGAAAAATTAATTTACATCGAGTGTAACAAGCGACTGCTTTAATTAAAAGTAGTTCAGAAGAATATTTAAAGAGGCATTAGCAGATACAGCGACGATCAGTTGCGAAATCTCTTTGAATAAAAGTAAATTAAAAATACGATTGTTGCAAAATTTCAAAAAAGTTAACTTTCTTTACCGACAGAAAAAGACCGTTTTTGAAACGCTCAATATAAGGAAAAGGTTCGCAGCGATTTTACCGAAAGGCGTAGAAACGTCGAAGGCGTAAATCAAAATTCGCGTGAAAATTCGCGTATACGCAGCGGCGTTATTAATTTCGGCGATATATTTCACGGCGCGCTGAAACAGCTCTAGCTCGGCGTTCGCTAGCTCGCTCGCTCGCGCTCATCGATTTGAATATAATTACAAGAGTACAAAAGTGCCAAGGGAAAGTCTCTCTCTCTCTCTCGGCGGGCAAAGATTGATTAGCCCCGCCGTTATGAAATATGATAAATTCCACGAAGACCCAAATGAAAAGCAGGCGATTTTTCGAGAGCGATCCTCATCCGCGAGAGAGAGCCTCGGACGCCTTGATTGCAGGTTGTCGGGCTCGCTCCCACTTTCTAATGCGCCTGCCGCGCTGCTACACAGCTCTGCTCGCGCGGCACAGCATTTTTTCCGAGCGGCCTCCGACGAGCTCTTCTCTCCTCTCTCTCTCTCTCTCTCTCGCGGATGCTGCCCAAAGCGTAACCGCGCGCGCGAGGGATATTGTGCACCGGTGTTTCGCTTCTTCGGTTTGCGGGGCCCGTTTTTCTTTCGGGCGAACGAGTGATGGGGACCTATTATGCGCGAGAGGTACTGTAATGAGTTGCGTGCCATTAGCATAGGAACAATCTACGACGGCTGATCGTCGCCATTTTATGTAATTGACCTGTAATTCATTCGAAATTTCAATCAGCGGACAAGTAAATTGATGGCAAAAAATGACTGATTGATTTGAAAACTAAATACCTGTTTTCGCTTGCGCAATCGACCCATCATTTTTCATGGTCTTTTATCGCAAGTTTATGTACTAATAAAAAAAAGTTACTTAAAAAGCATAGCCAAAGAACCATATTGGATATTTACTAATTAATGCTTAGATCTGTTCACATTTTAATTTTTGATTTTACTTGCCCCGAACCAGTTTCCGCAGATCTAGCAGTTTTCTGCGCGAAATCTCTAATAACAGCTAAAATAAATGAATTACCCGCGCTGAGTAAGGCAACCCGGCAGATCAGTTTTTCACTCGGCATACTCGAAAAAGACAATAATGATCCGCGCAGGAGTCCATCGGGATATTAAGAAATGAATCGAGCGGCGGGAGCAGCAACAGGTTCTCCGTTAGCGAATCTTCCGCCGCGGCTCCTTGGGAAAGTGTCAGTCGGGCGCGAATCGAGTTAGCGATTTCCCGGGCGGCGTATTAGCCGCGCTTTGAAAAGCGCGACTCGGTCCCGCGCACGTCGTCGCCGCCGCCGCCGCGATGTAAAAGGCGCGCCTGGCATTGTCTCGCGGGCCGCTTATTGTCTGCCCCGGCGCGAGTTAATGACAATGGCGCGGCGCGTCGAAAAAATCGGCAACGCGCTTAGGAGAAGAAGAAAAAAAGAGAAAAAAAAGGCGGCTCTCGCCGACCGAAGCCGTAAAAGGCCGCCGCGCGTAAAATCTCCCATCGACGGCGCGCGAGAGAGCGAGCGAGCGCGTGCCGCATATTTTCCCAGGCGAGTGAGCCCCGGGACAATAACGTTATAACAAAAGAGAGGATCATGATTAATTTATTAAGCCCCGGCAGTGTCTTTACAAAGAGCGAGGAATTACGGCGCGCGAGCCGATAAGGCGAATATAAAGAATTGTTCATTTTTAGCCCGCGCGCAGCACGATGAGGCCTATAGTGGGATGTCTATTCTTTTAATTAATTTTCAATATCTTTCGATAAAGGGATCGAGGAGGAGAGAGATTTAATTACGCGCCGAGAGACGCGGAATTAATAACGGTCTATTACGGGGGTTACTGTTAAGGCTGATTGTAAATTTTCAGAGTACGTACGTCTTACCGATAATTAAAAAAAAAAACTGAATTATCGCAATAAGAGTGTCTAATTTTCTTTGCACAAAATTCTTTCTGTAGCGGAGAAAAATGCATGCTTGCATTTTTCCGTACAAGAATAATTAATGGTCTCAATTAACTTTCGCGATTTTGAAATTTCTAGTACAAACCTAAGTTCACACCGGCAGAGTAATTATTAATAGCTCTCCCAAGACAACACCGCACTTCAGAGCTCCGCGAGACAAGTGCGTTGATCACAGGGCTCTCGCAATTACAGTTTCCGCATTTACTCCAAAGAGTCGAGGCGGCAGCTCAACGCTGGGATCACCCGAAGTATCAGCAATGAATCAATCCGACAGAATAATGTAACGTGGCGCGCCGGCAATAGACGCGTGAAGATCGATACATTGTACGGCCGAAATAAAAAAAATAAAGACGTCTCGCGCGCGCGCTGTATTAGCCGAGAGAACGTTGTTTCTCTGGTGAGCGCGGCGCTTCGCGCAAAATATCACTAAATCATGCCGGAGCTAGGCGCTGTCGATTTCGCGCGATTTTTGCGAGCCAAGTATATCTTTCACTTTGATGGATGCGCTTGGGAATTTTATTTCTGCCAGCGAGTAACTGGCTATGAAGATATAGCGGCCTGGAGAAAGGCTAAGTAAATTAGGGAAAAGTGTTGCGAGGTGTGGAAGTCCCGTAAATAATATCGGAGCTTTTCAATAGAAAGTGTTTCGAGACGCTCCAAACGAGATCTTGGATTTGAAATTTTTTCCGGTTGTTTTTGCAAATCTCATGAGAGACTTATTTCATTATCAGAAACTTGTTCGATTTAAAAAGGTTTAAAATGTTTGAAAATTTTCACATATACAAAGTAATCAGAATATTTTATAAAAACTTAATTAAAATTTATTACACGTCCCATTTAAGCCAAATAGAAATAAATGAATTTGAAGTTTCTCGACCAAATGCAAAACAGCGAGTTACTTTAAAATACTTTATTGAAGTTTAATACAGCTAAACAAATCAAATTCAATAAACTCAATAGCTTGTAGTAGAACAATAGATTACAGTCAAAATTGTATTAAGTAACAATTTTCGAGATTTAAATTATTACAAAAATAAAAAAAAACTGCAAATAATCACTTTTTTGAAGAGCTGTACAACTTTTAAATCAACAAATACAGCTAACCTGAATAATACTCATATATATTTACAAATTATACAATATCTTTTATTCAATTAACTTTATATCCACATATATCTTGCAGAGACATAGACTTTTTTAGATGCACCAAACTACGTTCAAATACATACGTAAGATTTACAGTCATGTTAGAAAAAAATCAGTATTTATTTTTAGAAAAAGAGGAGGAACGGAGGAGGAGTTTACGAGGAAGAGAGACGAGAGAAACGAGGTATAGCAGAGAGAGAGACTACGAAAACGAGGAAACAGAGAGAGAAGGAAGAATGCATATCGGGTAGCATTCCATTACATTGGCGTAAGCAGAAATCCCTTGAGGTCCAGCCTCTCGAAAAGGGATTTACGATTTGATCATGCGGATAGTTAGAAACTTATACTTTTAGATACAAGATACAGTGAAACCTGTACAACTTTTTATGTCATTTCTCACATTTTTCTTCGGCATGGGGGAATTGATTTCACGTTTAAAAATAGCTTTTATCCGCTGCTAATCTCTTTCCAAAACTTGAGTCGCTAACCGCAAGACAAAAGATTTTTGAGGTTTTATAAACAACGGTTTATTTAATGAAACAGCAAAGAATATTTTACTTATGATTCTATTATTCTGAAAACATTCGCTTTGAAAAAATTCATGTGAAAAAATTCATGTGAACAGAATTTGATCGAATTTAAAAATAAAGAAAAAATAACAAATCAGAATTTTTGAAAAACGTGTAATCTTGAACTTGGCAACGCAAGAGTTATCGATTTCAGAGTTAATACAGTTATATGTTGCTTTTTAAAAACATTCAATCAATCATTACATCGAAGTAAATTTTTAAATATAAAAACTTTATCTGGAACAAATAAAATGATTATTTTCAATATTTAGAATTGATTGACCTGTAACAGTAAACAATTGACGTAGCAATGACTTTGAAAGCCATTTCCCAGACAATACAATAAAATAAATTCCACTCGAATCTATACTCGCGCGTTCAATTTCTTCAGCCGGCGATAAAGCCTTCTAATTGATTTATTTATCGAAACTGCAGCATATTTGCATAAGTTACAGGCAACATTTCGCCCGACGCCGTTAAGCTCGCAGAGCAACTTATTTCGTCTAAATGCATCGATCAAGTCGCAGTCTCTGCGAAGGGAAATTTTCAGCGCTCCCGGCAATAAAGTAACCCCTCGTCCCGCGGCGCCCGTGGCATAGCTCGCGTTCACGCGCAAAATACGATTTATCCGACGTGCCGCAGCTTCTAATGCGTAATAATGGTCGGCTTTGCGCGCATTTCCGCGGCCCACTTTAAAGGAGACAGAGAAAATCCGCGGAGGCTCTCTCGTCCCTCTCCTATCCCCTCGCATAACTCAGCATCTCGGCGGCGGCGGCGAAAAACCGCAAATTCCGCGCTGAAATTTATGCGCCTGCGCGCTCCCCGGCGTTTACCGTTTCTCGCCTAGCAAATTCGATATCCGCCATCATCGCACAATGCCGGCGGCGCGCGGATTTCTCCGCGGAAGCAGAAATTCGGAATTCAGAAGGAGAGGGGACGAATGAGCGTGAAGATAAGCCGGGGTGAAATACGCGCGACTGTCGCTCGACACTTATCTGCGGCTCTATTCTCGGCGCTATCAAGTCCATCGTCCGCGTCGTAAATCATGCGACACCTGGCAGCAGCGGGGTGCCTATCTAACAAACGGGCTCGGTTACAATTCCCGGTGAGAGTGAGAGAGAGAGAGAAAGAGAGACGCAGAGAGGGACGAGGGACGGTGACCTTGTGAAGGTTCTGTACTGTTAGAGTTCATAACTTACTATATGGGGATAGGCTGTGTCGCCGTGCTCGTTTTGCCGAGCGGTGAAATATCCGAGAACGCGTGTCGATGCATGTCGGGGAGGGGAAGGGGGAGATTTTTGCCAATTATCGATCACCTATTGGCGCAACCTACACGCGCCGGGCTTTCGTAACGAGGCCGCGCTCGCGAACAATGGTAATAGATTTGTCAAGTCGGCGCTTGTCGTATATATATACGCGGACTGTTGCTCGGTTTTGTTGTCGCATTTTTTTAACGATTAATCGGAGGCCCGTGGGGGTTTATGGGCCCGAACGTTTGTTTGAGTTCATAATTACCGGCGAGCTTTTCTTTTGACGGAAAGGGAGCCTGCTCGAACTAATTATTGGGCAATTTATGTGGAGCGCTTATATATGAATTCGTGTTTAATGTAGCTTGTAGTTGTTCATTAGGAAGGTAAGAAAAGTAATTTGAAATATCGCGGAGAAAATTTACTAGCCTGCGTTTACCGTATGAAAGACTGAATTTATTCTAACGCAATCTAAATCCCCTGTTTGTAAAAAGTAAATCAAACTTAATATGATTATAAATAATTTGAAATGTACAGAAAATCGTTGTTTGAAAGCAATATGTAATTTACAATTAGGATTACAAAACTGCAGTAAACGACGATTCAATAAAGCACACAGTACTAGAGAAAAAGCCAGGAATCAATCAGCAAGTGCCGAACAAAAAGTCCCTCTCCCTCTCAGCAGATTGCATCGAAAAGCAGCCCGTTGTGCGTTCGGTAGCCGCGGCATTAGTTTTTCACTCTCGATTGCTCGAGCCTCCTCGGGCACTGCAACTGGCGGCCAGAAATCGGCTCGCGCGGATGAATGGGGGCGCTGCCTCGGCGCGTGCGCCGGTAATTAGATCGTTTCTCGAACAATTTCCGCGGTCATTCCCTTTCATCTGGAGCGCGCCTTACAGCCGCGCGGCGATCGCGCGCCGTGTCGGGGTTCCGCCGCCGCGGCGAGTCCTCTTTTTGTTTACGCATTTGCCGCTTGTATATCGGGGACGGGGCCGGCCGGCCGGCCGGCGCAAAAAAAAAGACGGCGCAACCGGGGGTTGATCCGCTGCCGCGCCGCGCGGCGGAACACCGCTTTGTTCGTCGTCGAGCACGAGTGTGCTGCAGGTATGTAAGTTCGGTGTCGTTTTTGCTGGGAACTTCCCTCGCTTTTTCCCCCGCGTAATCAAGTCTAGCGGGATTGCAAGCCGGTAGCGGCCGATTGGATTACCCGATAGAACGAAGAATACGATCGGATGAATTTAGATACTGGCTGCACGCTTCGAAACGCTGCCTGCTGCCGCTGCTGCTGCTTTATTTCTTCTGTAAATAAATTGGAAGGAAATTAATGCACGTTAAGTCTTTACTTTCCCAGGGGAGGGGGGTAGAGTTCTTGGATTATTTTTTATTGTACGGTGTTTCTTTTAATTCAATGATATTTTCTTACTTACGAAGGTAAATAAGTTTAAAAAGAGCAAAATAAATGTGCCTAATCCAATGCGGATCTCGGTCTTCAATCACTGTACCACTTTATGAATTAATCTTTAAGATCTCTCCAGTTCCGAGAAATGCAGCCTGGTCCCTGCAGAAGATTACATTTTGCTCCACTTCGCTAAAATTTATTAAAGTAGATTGCATTTTTAAGCCTTTGACGAAAGATTTAGTGAACAATTATGATAAATTTGGTCGCGCGAGGCAGCGCACCGTTATTTATTATAGAACGGCAACGTTCTCTCGAAAACAAAAGAACCTCGAACACAGCGGCCGCGTAAAAAGCGTTTTCCGCTTTTCTCCCTTATTTAATTTTGCGTTCGCTCTCGGTCCGGCATCGGCATTGCAGTCAGGTGCCGCTACTTACACAACCGGTAGATTTCTTCCTCCTCTACGCGGAGGAGCCGAGGCGCGGCGGCTTTGCCGAGCGGTTTCTATTTTCTTCCATCGCGAGAGCGCAGATTTCATCGGCGCTCCGGCCGCCGCCGCCGCCGCCGCCGCGACCGACTATGCACATGTCGATTTATAGTATCGTGCGCCATTAGAGATAATTGTTGGGGCAGTAATCCCCCTCTTGTAAGCCGTTTTTCCTCTCCCTCTCTCTCTCTCTCTCCCCCCGTCGGCGATCTACACTCGCGTCACTCTCCCGTAAAGCTTCTTTATTCCTCCCCTCCTCTTCTATGTTTTATTACGTGCGAAATTTTTCTCGCGCAGCGCGCCCGTTTGTACAAGCTAGTTTTACACCGCGGCAATAAACATGACGCTCTCTCTCTCTCTCTCTCGCAGTGGAGAGCGAAGAGAGAGAGAGGTGAAAAAAGAGCAGCAGAGTCCCTCAGTTTTCCGCCGGAGAATGCACGAGCTCGAAGAGCGGGTTAATTGGAATGTTGTTGCCGCGATTAAACTATTAGACGAGCAGGAGGATATGAGGCCTCGCGCTATCGCTTTTTAATGGCCTACGTGGAAACGCGCCTTTTGCCAAGCCAACGCGTCGGAGGCTCCGCGCGCGGCGTTATGAGCCCGAGCGATGCTTCTTAAAATGCAATCAGCGGACAAGGCCCTAAGAGGATCGCGATAGCCACGCCGAGGAATTACGCTTTTTCAGGCATCTCTCCAGCTCCGCGCCGCGCCGCGCGAACGAGCTAAAAGCTCGCGAGTCTCTCCCTCGAGACAAAAGCATTGTGAGAGCCGCGAGCGAGGATGTGCGAGGATTTCACTCGAGGAATTTCATTGTTAATGACTGCTCTTTGCCGAACGCGCAATTATCTGAGCTCACTCTCGGGATTCAGGGCTCTCGCCCTTTAGATAACTGCAATCAAAGATATTAATTGACTTGCATTTAACAATTAAATCAGTTGGGAACGTTACTGTGCACGTGTGGCTTTCAAAAAGCGTTTTAAATATCATTATATTTGCTTAATTGCAGTGCATTTTAAGATTAAATTGTTTTTTATTTACTTAGCTTTCGAGGATGCGCCCGATAACGAGAAATTTGCAGTATCATACCACTTTGTGGGAGGTACTCAAGGTTTTAGAAAGAAAAAAAAAAAAAAACGTTTATTTCATTTACTTTTTTAATTATACAAATGCTATTTAATTCTCAAAATACAAAAATGTTTTTGAATAATTGCTTTTCAGCACCATTAACAATTTTTTTTTATTTTTGATAATGTTAAACGTTCTGAATCGTATATAACTCGCGATAGAAAAAGTGCCGCTGCTAATTAATACGCGAGAAAAAAAAACTTTGTCCTTTTAAAACACTCGGCGATAATTGCCGCTTCTGTATAAATTATTTATTAAACTAGTTATCTAATTTCAATTAATTTCTTCCATTTTGGCGCGTTGCCTCGCGCGATCGCGTCTTCGCGTACTTAAAAGCATTGCGTGACGCATTGCCGCGATTATATTGAGCGTTCGACGTATTTGGCAAGTTGACGGATCGGTGGTAACTCGTCTTTCTTTCGATCCCTCTTGCCGAGGCAGAAAGCCTATTGAAGAGAACAGAGGAAAAAGCTTATTTCTAAGGATGAAAACGTAGCTCCGTTGTTTCCCGCGACGAGTCGCGTAGTAACAAACAAGCTCGTACTTGGGAATGTCAATAGGAGAGAGGCACTTTACTGCTGGAAAACCCGAAGGCAGAGCTTCTTTCCATTTCTGAAGGGAAATGAGCTCGATTTGTGAGACACAAATGTTATCGTTAAATTCTATTTATGAGCTTGACCATTTGTAGAATTAAATAATGAGTTCAAGAGACTTTATGGCTGATGAGAATACGATCGAGAACTTTTGAATGTATAAATACGAGAATTTTACTTCATTATTTGCCAATAAAACTTAGCTTTGAAGTTTCTTGGACTCTTTACGAGATTGTACTTTTCAACGTTGAAATTTTTATGTCATAATAAAATCATTTTTAATATACTCCAAGAAAATCGCAATAGAATAATTTATTTGTGACAAAATTAATCACAAAACTTCAATCAACTCTTAGATCTTGAGGGTATCGAGAAAAATGTTTATAGCCCCCCTCCAATTCTTTTACCCGAAAGGCATTAACGTAAAATATTCCTGAAAGCATTCGCGAATACACTAAAAACAATTATTTTCAGTCAGAATAATTCTCGAGCTGAAAATTAAAACGGATAGGCGATCGTCGTCGTTAACAAACGCAGCGAATCCTTAAATAATTAAATTTTATTATAACGATCTCGGTGCTTTAGTGCCCCCAGTTAAATAAACATGCTCTTGCATCTCCTCTCAATCTGCGCCGGGCGTATCGGGGAGGCTTTACGAGTTCAACAATAAAGAGAGCAGCAGAAACGAGAGAGCTTAGCGTTCCTCTCTCGCATTATGTAGGAACATGAAAAGACGCAAATTGAATGTGGACTATTAAGGCCCTCGCCCCCCCTCCCCCTTTTTAATTCTTTCAATAATTTTGCGCTCCGGCGCATAAACGCGCATGCGCTACCAGCTACCGGCGGCGGTGCGGCAGAACGAGATCGGTAAATTGGATACCGGTTATACGCCGGGCATTAATCTTACGCAACCCAGCCGGCCGATATCTACTTATTAATAATAGCCGCGATTCGCGAGCACCTAGCCGGATTCCATCACAGCGAATAAGGCAGACGAATCGAGCGCGAGAGAGCTCCTTGCGTTATATACGTATTATATATCGCGGCGAGCGTCTATAAATTCTGCACTTGCCGCCGCCGCCGCCGCCGCCGCCGCCGTCGCGGCTAAAAGCAGTTACCGTTTTCCTCGGTGTCGGGGCTTTCTTTTTTAAACTAGTTTCAGCGTCATTGTCCGATACTGGATTGCAGATATGGATATCTTCCGCTACCCCGGAGCGAAATGGCTGGGAGCTCGATTCGGTTACCTGTTATGCAGTTTTTTCATCTTGCATTATATGTGCGCGACTATGATGAATGAGATCGGAACGCTGTAACTTGATGTCGAAATGTGAATTAGTTTTCTACTTCATCTTTTTGCATCGATTAGAGGAAGTAGTCGATACTTTAAGTGAAATGCTGGAGCTGTTTATGTAACGAAAATTGCCCTTACTGGCTGCAGTTTCTCTGTGATATTATACTCTACTGAGAATTTCAAATTTTCCTCGTAGATTTTAATAAAGCTTCAGAATACGTTTTTTCAACTCTATATAACCACGCAATTAAGGGTCTTCCTTATTTAAATTAAATTAATAAGATTTATCGTCATTAGAGTTTGCGAAGAAAGTAAAAAGCAACGTTCTTTACGAAAATAAAATGAAAGCAAATACTGAGAAGGTAAACAAACAGGTTGCAGCTTCACAAGGTAGCTTTTCGAGTAATAAAGAGACTCTCGACTATCCCCAAAGGCAATACCGCAGCCGCGCCATCGGCATCTCGCTCTCGTTCTTTCCTCTTCCCTGGCGAACCTTTTATTCTCCCACTACTCGTTCCCGCCTGTCCTCCGCGAATATCCGCTGTCGCTTACGGTCGTCTTCCCATTATAGGTCCCACTTGCTCTCTCTTTCTCTCTCTCTCGCGCTCTTGAATAAAAATAAAAAGCAATTAAAACGTCTTAATTAACGCTATTAATCAAGTTGTCGGGGGATGGGATATGGACTCGCCTTACCTCGTCGTCCTTCTCCGGAGGAGTCGGAAAGAGAGAAAGCAAAGAGGGGGCGATCGCAGCACAGTGGCGACCTGCAATTTCTTGCATCGCTACCTGGCTGCTGCTGCTGCTGCTGCACCTTCGCATATAGATGTACAAAGGAGATCACGGAGGCCCGCTGCCGGCGGCGCACTGCACACTTTATGTACGGCCACTTATTTGTCTGCATCGGCTTAGTTTCATTATATCCATTCTCTCTCTCTCTCTCGCGGCGTTTGCGCCCGTTGATTTGCTGCTGCCCGAGCGAGAGTCGAGAAGCTGCCTGTTGCCTTAATGCTTACTGGCCGCTGCTCACTGTAAGGATGAGATTGTAATCGCGACGTTGTTGCTATTGTGCTTCCGTTGATCTCGGAGATTAATGAATTTCGAAGATAGGCTGTTTAATTATTGATTCGTGATTTGTGATCGAAATAATTAGCGGATTTTGCTCTGCGAATTTATGAGTACACAATTTATCATTTAGATTTTTCGAGAATGAAAAAAAGTTAATGGTAACCAGTCGTTTCGAGTTTAAACGATTGTCAGTTTTTTTTATCAGTCATTTCACCTTCAATAATTTGAATGCGAGTTTTACTGCTATAAATAGTGTAAACGAGGCAGCATAATTTTTTATTGCTACTGATAACCGTTAACGTAATAAAAGAGAGAAGTGACAGATTCTTCTGCAAACATAAGCAATCTCTGTATTTATTTACAAACAAAGGTGAATATCAACAGATTGATTGATGCAAAACACTTTCTGTTGGTATAATATTTTCATAGATTTGCTAGAATAAGTTATTATTACAAATTTTAATTAAACAATGATTGTTTATCTGAATTTAAAATATGTATATCTTACTCAAAAACTGCATAAAATATTATGAATTTGCAAGCCATTGATCCAGACTTGTTGATTAAAAAAGAACAGAAAATGAAGCGCGTGTTTTAAAGTATATTTTGTCGATTCATTAACTCATTTCAATGCCTGATTACATTATTTACCTCAAATAAAGGCTTAAAACAATTTAGGATTAGTAACGTATAAGCTAAAAAAAGATTCCTTAGCTCGCGTAATAAAAGCAATAAATTTCATTTATCTTTCGCATGATTATTTACAAAAAAATGTCTTTATAATTTTGAATACAACTTTATTGTTCGGTCCACATCTACAAGTTGACGGAACAAATACAATTCCAGTATAAAGCCTATACGTTATTCCAACGCACAATTTTTTGAATTCTAGTCTCATATTTACATAAACCGTTCTCCAACAAGGAGCATCAACTTCGCGACAAGGACTCTCACGATAAAGAATCTCTCTAATCGAATTAAAGCCCGACACCCGGCAGTGCGTTGACCGTCGCCCGACAGAGTCCTACACGAGCTTACTAACGGGTCTCTCGGCGTGAAATCAAATCACGCGCGACGTCCTTGCCGACGGGGAGGCATCGTTCGCCGTAACGCTTCCGCGGCCTGCGCAGCGGAGCGTCTAGGCGTATCCTCGGCGCTCGGTTTCGAGGAACTCGTCTACGCGTCCCCGCCGTGTACGACAACGTCCTCGTTCGATAGCCGCCAGGAATTATTGCGCCTCGGAGCTCGGTGTGCTTAATTGTCCCCCGGTCGGACTGTTTGGCAAGGAACACGTGTTCGACGACGAGAGCGGCTTGTGCATTTTCGTGCGGCGCGCCTTTATTTTTTTCTTTTTGACTCGGGGAAGGATAATTATTCGGTGTAAAATATGAATCAGGTACTTTCGATGCATTGCGGACTTAATTAAAGCTTGATTTAGTGTCAACACCTGCCTTGGCGCGCGCGGCGGCAGTCCTTTTCGTTCGGGGTTAGGTAATGCCGGTGCGAAATAATTTAAGGATGATGCGTTTCTCCGCAGCGGCTCGGGCGCGTTAATCGATATTGCTTTATTAAGCGGCGAGTACCGTATAGCGTTGAAACTGAGGCAAAAAAGAGTCGGTGGTTTATAGTCAAAAATGCACGGATAAGTGGCGAGAATAGTGCCCGGGTGTTTCGTGTTTTACGATAAGTGCCTGTTATAATTACCCCATAAATCGTGAATTATGCATTAAGGTCAAGAATAGAGAATTACGTGCAAAATCGAGTACTTGGACGTAATTATCGACTGGCGAGGAAGTCTGTTATTTCGAAGAATTATGAAGATTAGAGCAATTTTTTAATATTTCTGTAACATTTTGTATTATAAATAAGAAACATGTTACAAAGTAATTTAAAAACTAGTTTTTTCAACCATTTTTATAACGGCTCTAATGATTTAAATGATTAAAATTATAACTTTATTATAAAATCGTATCAGATCGCTATTAATGTAAATCGCTTCCATCAGAATATTAAAATTGAAATTCAAAAACACGAATTTTACATAGATTGATTAATATTCCAAGTTAATTTTTTACTGTTCATTGAATCTAATTAAGTCCACATTCGCGGTGGCAACATTGACAATTTTCAACCAATTTCGAATTTAAATATAGATACTACAAACAAAAGTTCATTTTCCACAAAGAATTTCTCTCAAAAAATTAATGTATAACGAAAAATTACAAAGTAAAAGCAAAGAGCGCTCCTATTAGAAAAAGCTAATCGCCACACATCCCAGCCAGCTCGGAGCTTAGGCTCAATGAGGAAGCGCGCGGAAGATGAGCTTACGCCTTGGAACAAGGCATCGCAGCGCAGATAGGAGCGACCACCAGGCCGCTAAGTATAATCGGACGCGTGCTGCGAATGATTGATACGCGTCCCGAGCATTTACTTCTTAATCGCGCGACCTCCGCCGCGGCCTTCCGCCGATCAAGTGCAACAGCCTGATGTACGATTGCGATAGGAGACTCGGCGGAGCGAGAGGGAAAGAGGGAGTCGTCGACCTCTTATTTATGCGTTCATTCGATAATAATTTAAACGACGCATCGAATTCAATCGTTACGTGTACGTGTACGGCTGAGCATGAAACTTAATAGCGCGTACACCGAGTTGCTTGCCGGATTTTTCAGAGGAGTGACTGATGGGGGATTTAGTCGCTAAGGATGTTTTCCCGTTTCAGAGGACTTGGTCTAATGATTTCATGCGGACGATTAGTTTTCGATAGATTGATTGTAATTATAACTGAATTCATTAATTTTACAAAGTTGCCGCTTCTGTTTACTTGAATCAAATTTGAATAAATTTTGTATATATACTTTTACCATTTTGCGACCAATTCCCAGTGCGAATTCAAGCGCCGAGAAAATAATCGAATAGATTTCATCAGCCCCGCTTTGCTCCGTCTAGTCGGAGCGGGAGAGAGAGAGAGAGAGAGAGAGAGAGAGAGAGAGAGAGAGAGAAGGTAAGAATACCGTGAAATTCCGGCAAAGACGCGTAAAATATTTCCTTCGGATCCGAACTTAATTACCGTAACTGTACTTCTCTCGAGCTCTCTCTCTCTCGGCGGGTCGCGCGGGTTTACTCTCGAAAAGCGATCGCTGCCCGCCGATTCTGGAAGCCCGTTGAATTTCATTTCGATTCATTTGGCCGCTTTATTAAGGAATTATTGTAGAGTCGTAAAAAAAATTTCTATCTCCGCTTTGAAAAAAAGGAGGATAAGAGGGCCGCGCGGCGTCGAAAGCTGCCGGATTCCTTCTTTTATGGCCTTTAACAGGAGAACAAACAAGTTGATATTGTTGTTTGTAATTCCTAATAAATTGTCCTTTTTATTGGCTTTTATGTATTCGGCTAGGTTCAAAGGCTTTTTTTTTTTAAATCACGTGCAGTATTTTTGGAATTAAATTTACTAAGTCGTATCAAAAGCAATGAATTATCATTGCTTCATTGTAAATTTATAACATTTATTCCTTTCAAAAACCACTCCAACGACTTGTTTATTAATTTTATCTATGTGAAAATATTCATTGTCTATTGATCAACGAATTAATCTAAGGGTTTTTTATTCAACAGCAAAATAGTATCGATTTAGTCGTGAATAAATAAACAAATAATCTTTTTTGTTAAATTGCAACTACGTCAACCAAGTTTGAAGTTAATCATTATTTTTTATGAAAACAAATTACTTCCAGTAGAATCCGTAAATTATTAAAGTAAGTTGTTAACTATAAACTAATCCTGCAAAATACACGCAACCTTTCATAAAATCAAAAGATGTAAATAGTGTTAATTCAGTCTTTACCTAATGAACCCGTCAAGTATAAAGTAGAGAAAAGCTTAATTTACACGTCGGAGCGATTTTATTAATGTCCAAAGTAAATCATCCAAACATTGTAACACGAGGCCCGTCGAAACGCACAATTTTCATCGGCGAGAGCGTTTTATTTTCGGGCGCAATTAAGATTCCCAAAAGAAAAGCCGGTTCGCGAGCCTCGTCCTTCCAGCAAGTGAGAAAAAGGTTCCCGCGCCGCGTCGACCGGCAATTAGCCGTACACATCGCCGGCGAAAGAGATTTACTCGGTAAAATATGTCAAAGCCTCGGCGCATAACCCTCTCGCGACGGTTAAGATCTGATCCGAGCTCATCAAAAAGGTTCGCGCGCGCGTAAAACTCCTTTATCCTCGCGCGCAAGAACGAGCAACGAGCCGCGAGTGGCGGTTCGTTAAATCACTCGATGAAGTCGTAAATCACATTAGCCTCTCTCGACGACCGGCCGAGGGAATAATCCGCGCGCGAGAATTTTTACCTATGAGCATTATAACTCTCGGGGGTTCACGATTACAATCAAGCGCGGTGTGTGTGCGTACGCGCGAGAGCCGAGCGCTTAGACAGGCCGACGAGGAGCTTTTGAATTTACGTGGGAATCCGACCGCGAAGCCGATCGAAAGTAATGAACTGCAGGTATGCGTAAAGCGGCTTTGTTGCCTCGCCGATAATGACACGAGTACTTTAGCTCCTTGACGATTGTTAGCGTGCAGCGGTTGTGAAAGATTGGACAAATGACGAGTAAAGTGCGGGCATTATGATTTCTCGACGTTTTCGACGTATGTTTATTGATTAGAACATATTCAGTAAAAGAATTTAAATTTCATTACGTTCTACGCAATTTCTAAAATTCAGCTAACTAAAATATATTTCAACCAAGCTTTCAAAAATAAAATCTTAAGGTATTTCAATGATAGTGGTTTTGAAAGTTATTAGAAATATTATTCTGCACGTTTCACGAAACTCTACGACTCAAATCAGTAGAAGAAGATGACTTTCTAAAATCGTCCCAAAATTTCGTAAGCCGAATTTCAATGGTTACATCTCTTCATTATCATAAATATCTTTCATTATCAAAAAGCGCATAACAAACGTCTCACCCGCAGCGCGAAAGATCAATAGATCAGTCCAATTAGTCTCCCGGGGACTCCTATCATTGAGTAATAACGCAAGAGTGAAAAGACGAAATTTGTCTCGCTCGGGCAAGAATAACTTGCGACTCTCCGTCGGCCGACACAAAGCTCGTGTGTTTTACGATCTGACACGCGCTCCCCGTCGTTGCGTCAGCGCGCTTTTTTCTGCGGCCATTATGCGTTTTGAAATTGAAACGAAGTGCCATAACGCCGCGCCGTCGAAACGCGTAGAAAGTTGGAATTTATTTAGGCGCGCTGACTGCGCCAGTAAAAGAATATATCGTTATACCTCGCGCCTTTTTTTACGCGACGGCGTTTTATATTGTTGATTTAACGCGGCCGATTAAAAACGTTTATACGTCGCGAGAGCGGCGCGCAATTATCCAGGAACGAGATTAGATTTTTTTGATGGCGGAGCTTCGCCGATCGTCGCTCCAGCGGTAACATTCACGGTTTTGTAAAGTTTATGGTTATCGAGTTAATTGCAGATTGTGTTATGAGATGTTTTGGAGTTTATTTTCTTGGTTTCTAGTATTTTGTCATCAAGCTGCAATTTTTTTAATAAAGACTTTTATGCGATAAATAACAGGCAATAAGTCTTGTATGTTTACCAACATAAATACAGAGAAATATTATGAATGTATTTTTTAACTTTTATTAGTTTTTTAAGTCAGTTAGGCATAACTGTTATTTAAAAAGCTCTAGTTTTTTTTTTAATTTTAATTCTTCAATAAACCTATTGTAAAAACAGTTATCAGGTTCTGGTTGAAATAAAAACATTTGGAAGTAAAGTTAAGCCGAGAATACACAGACTAAAATAAATATTTGCACCTCGTGGCGCTGTATCATCTTGCGACTTACGCAGAAAATCTGCTAAGATGTAAGCGTCGATTAAGCCTCGATCCCCTCTGCTTTATTAGTCCAAGACAATCCAATAAATTACTTTCCAACTCTTACCCTCAACTGCACTTGACTAACGAATCCGTGCCATCAGGCACAATGTCGGAAGGGAGCTCCTCGTCTTCGCGAAGACGCTCTTGTTTCGCGAAGACGGCGCGCGAATTTCGTCCCGACTCACGTTTTCGATCGAGCTCTCGGCAAGGTGTTCGCACACGCCGGCAGCGCGGGGCGCGGAGCTCTCCCGCGATGTAATTAGGTTGTCTGGAACACTCACGTCACGTCAGCAGCGTGCCGCCGCGGATGGAGACATAATGTCGCGTAATGCCTCCCCCGCCGCCTTTCCTCTTCCTCTTATTTGCCGCCTCTCTCTCTCTCTCTCGCGCGGAGAGGTACTTCCTCCGTTCATTTGCGAAGCTGCGCCGCGCTGCGCCTCCGGCGTCTTAAGCAGCCTTCTCTCCTCCTCCCCCGCTACGTTCGTTCTCTTTCTGCTCCCGCGGGCTGCATTCACGGATATTTCATGCGCTGTCGCGCGGCAGGAGCTAATCGGATTGTCAACAATGGCCCCGGCTTTTAACCCTCTTGATTAACCGCCGGCTCAATGGATCCGCGGCTTTTCCTCAATTTTGACGTCTCGCAATTGCCGCCGCCGCCGCCGCCGCTGTAACGTTGGTCGTTACAAACGTTTATATGAGTTGTAATTGAAATTTCGCACTATATAAATACCGAGTTTTGGTAATTACAGGGGGAACCGAAATAATATTAAAAGGGTAACCAATAACCTAGAACCGTTTTCCATAAAAAAACACACATTTTACGTCTTGATTTTACACTTGGAATGTCCTGGATAACACAATTGTCTGAGAAGGCCAGGCTCCGTTTAAAAGCACTAATGGCAATCATTTCTATAATACAATTCGAAAATTTATCATGAAACTAGTAAAAGGTAATGACGTGAAAATTGTCGGCAAATGATTGATTAGGCGAGCGCCGTTGTCCGTTTCCCCTCTAATAATAGCAATTCCCGGATGTTCGAAAGCTCGTTAAAGCGGCGGGATTTTTAATTCGGCGGCGGTCGTCGGTGCGTTTCCATGCCGTGTTCTCTGGCAGAGTCGCGCAGCAGCAGCGGCAGCAGCAGCACTCGGCAATTACGCTCCTTGTTTACCTTCCTGCTACCGGCGAGCTCTTTTTCTCCCCCCGTCGAGAGAGAGAGAGAGAGAGAGAACGTTTTCGGAGTATAATCATCCTTATTGATAAATAACAACAAATAATCGTCCATCGCGTCAGCGCAAGCAATTACCGCTCGCGTTTTTGGGGCCCGTCGCTCGCAAAATTGGTATTCGCGAGCCAATTTCCGAAGACAGAAGCCGGCCCGATCTCTCTCGCTCATCTTTCTTCTTTGTGTTTTTTCGCGTATAGGATACGCGAGAGCGGGCCCGCTGCGGCGGCGACTCGCGCGTATACACATTCCGCATCGCCTTCTCTCTCTCTCCTTTATCTTCGTCTCCTCTCTCTCCTTCTGTCTCTCACGAGAGGAAGAACAAGAGCGAGCCGCGGAGTCATGTGAGCCCCGTTACCGAACCTGGTAACCACTTACAAGGGAACAAGTAAATGATGGGTTCTCTCTCTTGTTTCTTCCTCTCTCGCGAAAATAATCGCGCGTTCTCCCTCCCTCTCTCTCTCTCTCGTACGGAGCAGCTGCGAATTATGAGACTCTTCCCAGTATTGATAGGTAATTGATCGTAATTCAGCATCGGCTGCTGCTCCCCGCGGGGATCACCCGCGTTTTGTTTTTGCCTCTCCTTCGCTCTCTCTCTCTCTCTCTCTCGCCGCTCTGTGCCTTCCGTTTATTTGCATAAAGTACGCCTTACAATGCGCACGCACTCGCGGCTGATGTACTGTTCTGCCGCGGCGAGCGGGCCCCGCGTGTCCCTCGGAGTTATGAAGATATTTTTTGCCGATTGCATTAATTTTTTTGGCCCGCGGCCGATTACATTGCCGGCTCGGGCTCTCGAGTCACGAGGTCACTGCACGCTTTTCGGCGATAAAGCATATTTTAAATTTGCACTTTAAAAGCGTTACGATCGTCGGGGGCGTTTAATATTTCTTTTGTAACAAGGAACACACTTTGCATTATCTCGGAGGTAAGACAATGCGAGTTGCACCGGGGCGAGGAATTATTTCTGACGTCGTAATTCCGCGAAAATTCCTGCCCGTATTTTTGTCTGGTCGACGTAAATCAATTTTTTAGCGGGGGGGCTTTGCAGTGATTCTTTTATTCGTTTAGAAATCGGCTAATCTTGGCTGTATGCAGAGGATTAAAGCAAATTATCACAAAAAGATTGAAACAAACGTTTTACTTTCTCGGGCTTACGATTCGTAAATTACTTGACAAAATGTCGCGGGGTCTTTCATTAGACACAAATAGCCGGAAAAATAAATTTTGTCGAAAAAAAGGCAGGAGTTACGTATTTAATTGTTGTTTTTCTGTCGCTAATGCGAAAAGTGTTGCGAAACTTTCTAAAGCACGAGCATAAAATCTCGGGGAAAACATTTGCATAAAGTTACTCGTAAAAATCGATTCTGGAATGAAAAAGCTAATTCTCTTAAATCGCGGCGTAATGTAAATAATCCAGCTTGAACGACGAGCCGGCATTTATCGTGCTAATTTATTTGTCGACCTTTTGTCTTGATTTATCTCCCCGCGCCGAAACAAATAAAATCTAATGCACACGTAATCGAAGCCATGAATACGAAAATAGGCTCTTTGAGAAATTCGCGATAGCTCCGCGTCGTCGTCGGTAACGGCACTTCTCTCAAAGTCGTTTTCTAAAGTGTCGTTTCGCTCGCCTCGCTCGCAAAAGCTGCCGCGCGCGGAGATCTGCCTCGGACGCGTAATACCGGCGGCAAATCGAAGAAAGCAATTTTTCAGATTTCCGCCCAGAGAAGCTCGCAAAGAAGAAGAAGAAGAAGAAGCAGAAGAAGCAGCAGCAGAAGAAGAAGCCCGTGACTGACGCCCGCAGGATATGAGTTAAGAAGGAGGAACTTTAGCTCGCGGCTCCAGGCCGTTATTAGTTCCACGCGTAGCTCGCATGCCAATCTAACTAGTAAGAGGTAACTTCCGCGCGCGCAGAGAGAGAGAGAGAGAGAGAGAGAGAGAGAGAGAGAGGGAGAGAGAGAGAGCAGTGGAGCCAGGGCAGCAGTAAAGTAAAATCGAGTTCTGCATTCAATCACATTGAATCGCCGAAGCCGAGCGCAATTTCTTTACTTTGCCCAAGTAAGATTATCTGGGGGATTTTTCTCGGGAGGTACCGGCAGGCACCGCGGAGGGGAAATTAGCACCTCGGAAGAATGAGTGGCCCCTTCGCGCGCCGGAGAGGTTAAGCGCGTTATGCATGCACTCGTAATTCGATGCTGGTGTTTTCGCTTGATTTAGTGTCAAGAGCGTCAAGGGGGCTTGCAGGTGTAATTGTTGGTTATTAATTGAGGTACTGTTACGTTTTGATGTTATTAAAGATGAGTGATTTAAAGGAGTTTCCTTCAATTATGCGCATAAGGCTGTAGTTTTTGTTTTATACGATTTCTTATTATTGGTTTAGGAATTTTTTACTTCCAGCGTGTATATCACTCATTTTTTTAGCTTCACCAGCACAGTATCAAATTTTAAACTTCGAGTGAAGCAAAGGATCATAGATTTAACTAGAAAAAGGTATACTTCAAACTATGTCGAAATCATAAGTTTCGGTTGTTCGTTTTAATAAGCGACTTTTTTCGAAGTAAATTAGAGTCAAACTTTCTTTTCCCGACACATTTTATTTTCTCCGAAATTCAAAGTTTTTCTAATGTAAATCCCGAAAGGACTCCCGAATGAAAATTATGGTTCCAGTACGATGCCCCTATAAATTAGGGTCCAATCCAATTACCTTAACCGCCATAAACTACGAAGTGCCGTTGTTGTCTCCTCGTTCCTTGCTCTTAGACTTTATTGCTACGTAACGATTTCTCCGAAAAAGCCTTGCCGAGCGATTGCGCAATAATCGGCCGGGCCGATCGCCGGGCTCTCTCTCTCTCTCTCTCTCTCTCTCTCTCTGTGCCCCTTCGAAAAAAAGGGTTCGCTCGTAAATTATATCGGCGTGTAATCTCGTGCTGAGAGGCGTCATAATCGGCGCGCGTGCGCTTTTCCATAATTGAATCGCCGTTAAATCTCCCGCGCCGGTCGACGGGGCCCCGATTTATAATGTCGGCGCGGGCCGGAGCGTTCGCATCAGGTGCAGCCGAGATAAAGCAACACCTCGTATAAAAGAAATGTCGCGTCTGCCGCGGAGGTTTGTACCGTTCGAGGCATCGATTGTATCGGGGCTGCGAGAAGCGCGAGAAACTCGAGTTTCTGATGGCTAGATGAGCCGGTTTTTCCGAAAAATCGATTTACAATATTTGCGTGAAAAGATTGAGGTGGATTTGGTTTGCTGCGGGAAATGTGCGACCTGCTCGTCGGACGATTTTATTATGGGTAGGCGATCCCATAAATTTAGCTATTAATTTGATTATTGATAAAGTTACTTGCACAAAAATGGGGATACTGTGGATTTTAATGCTGTTTTGGAAAGTGAAACTTTTAATTGATTAGATTAAAGACAGTGAAAATCGATTGATATAATTATATATTATAATTTAGAGTTTTAGAAAGGAAATTGAAATATTTATTTGTTCTTAATTTATATTTTAGAGCTTAATCTGTTGGTTTTAATATCGAAATAACTATTATATATATTTCAAGATACTTAAATTGTTTTTTGAAAAATATCCATACAGAAAATTATAGTTTTCAGTCTAACGTTTCATTCACACGTAAATATACCATTTCTAAGTGAATAAAAAGAGTATTTATAGTTTCGAAGGAAATACAGTTGAATTTTCTTAGAAAGCGTTAAAAATATTTTTTCGAAGAAAAGCAATAATTTTGATTCGTTTGCAATCTGCACTTCCTTCCCCAAGCGAAAAAAAAATCAGTTTCCGATCTATCCTCTCTTTGCAATTTACAATATCCAAGCGCTTTCTAACAAAAATATCCGGATTTTTAACGGCTTTTCCAAAAAGACCCAATCGACTCCTGGATCCGAGCTTCGCAAAGCAACCAGCAGGCTTATTTATTCAGCGTGCGATATTGCGCGCGAGTTCCCGATTACGTCGGCTCTCTTCGGCGAGCGCTTTGCACTCTTGAGTTTATGCCCCTCGCGGCGCAGACATCATGTGCGAACGATGGAACGCAAATCCCATTTGCGGGTTTAATATTGTTTATTTAACCTAATATCCGGCAGCTTATACAATCAAGCGTCATTAGAGTCGGTAGCTTCGACTGCTTCTGCCGCCGCCGTTTTCCTTCTGCTTTCTCTCCCTTCCTGCCTCCCGCCGCGTACAAGTGCGCGCATATTCGCTCTCTCTCTCTCTCGCTCTTCGCAATGTTTCGAGGCTGTAATTGTATTTCCATGCTCTTGGCTCCGGGGAGTGACGAGACTTGCCCTGGTAGCTCTTCTGTCGAGGCACTGCTGGAGTTGCCTCTGCTGACTGACTGACTAGTTTGCTTGTCGACTTCCGCACCCCCTTCGACTTACCGGTTCAGCAATACGTTTATATGTGCGCTTCCAGTAGTCTGGGTTACTTGGAAAATAAAAAAAAAAATTCTAACTTTAGGAGGATATGAATTTTCGATTGAAAACTCGAGGGAATTAAGAATTCTAATGTTTTATTTTAAAATATTCTCGAGAATCTAATATGAAAATTTTTATAAATTTTTAAAATCTCCCCGTAAAAAACTTTGGAATAAAAGTTGTAAAACTACTTTTCTGGAAGTTTTTCTCCAAAGAATTATAGTCGTGAAAGTATCTTCAACTATGCTTCATAACAGGTTTACACGATTAGATATTCATTGCTATCGATATTTTACAGTAAATGTGCATGATTGCTTCTGCATTCACTTTATTTCTTGAAAAAAGCTGCCTTGGTAATATATAATGTCAATCACAACCTAAACAAAACAGTAAATTATTTTTAAAAAAATCTTCAAGATTTATAACAAAATATTAGCATTACTTCTATCGTTTTTGAATATCGACGCTAATGTTTGAAAGAACAAGCAACACCACTCTTTCAATACAGAAATACACGAATTGATTCACTCGATAAGTAAATTATTTAGCTTTCAGAGTGCAATTCTTTCCCTCGCAGACGAATATATTTTCGGGGCCATTCGTTGACAGGATACGTGGTAGAAAGAGGGAAATCATCCGCGGACGCAAGATTTAGTGCGACCCTTCAGACTCTTTCTCCCTTCCCCCCCTCGCGCCGAGGCAATCTCCATGCCTCTCGCTCTCTGCGTGTACGCACGGAAACAACCCCGGCCGGAACTCACTGTTTCGCAAGACAATATCCGTGCCGATATTGCATGGGCTTTCTGCCGTAATTCACTCGGGAAATGCGATTGTTTGACACGCTCCCGCTCTGACAAATGTGATTCCTTGCTCTATAACGGGGTAGAGGCGAAGGAAAGCTGCCGCCGGCGCCGCCGCCACCTACGACGCTCCCTGACCTATTCCGTATACGCTCCACTTCAATTACTGACTTGTTACGGAGGCAAACGTTGTTTACTCTTTGGTTAAATGCCTTGATTGTACATTTTACTGAAATATCGAAATTCCGGGAATATCAAATGCATAATTCTCGCCCTTTATGCTCGTAATTTAGATTTACATACTCGTGTTTATGCAGGAATATAGAACGTGTATTGATGTAGTGTGCTGCGAGCGAATGTTCGAAGCAGTTTTCATTTTAAAGTTTATTAAAGAATAACATAAAATGATGCAATGCAAGCGGGCTTTTGTATTTTACTTACACGTTCGAGGGGGACTATGTTATTAATGGAGTTTTTAGTCAATACAAAGCTATCGATCAATATCTTTTGGAGTCTCCATTCTTATTAAAGTGATTTAACACTCGCCATTTTTGGATAGATAAAAGTTTGTGATTTTATTCATGAGTTTAATACTACGCGATATCTTGATAAAAGACAAATTTAAAGTGATTTTAGTATCAAAAACAATCGGTACATCGATTGGCAAAACTCAGACTATCTGATTCCTAAAGACAAAATATTACCATACTAACTTTATTCCGTCCTTTTCACAGTTTACCAAGAGCAATTTATTATAAAATAAAAAAAGAACTTTTCTAACTTCCCAACTTGTGTAATAGTTTCCATAAAATAATACACAAAAGGCACACTCGAAAATACTAATGTTTGACGATTTGACATGCAGTTCACACACTTAGACGTTCAAAGAGGCGAGAAAAAATGTAAATCTGTGAATGCGACACAAAACCTAGTGTGCGAGAAGGGGCCTTAAGTGAGGATAGCCGGCGATGAGACAATGCCCGCTGGATGAATGAATGCGCTGATGAATGTACACAATAGAAGAAGAGGCAGGCGGCCGACACAAAGGGGGGCGACAAAAAATCGCCTCTACGTGGCAGCTAAGTTCAAGTCACGAGGGAAGGTGCGAGTGGGAGGAGAGAGAGAGAGAGAGAGAGAGAGAGAGAGCGCGGCACATACACACAGTCACACCCGGAGAGCGGGGCAAAAAAGCCAAGCGGCCGGAAACAAGAGAATATAGACGTTAGCAGTTAGGAACGAGATAGAATTGCCTGCGCGCCTCGCAAAATCTCAATTAGCGCTTCTTTCAGACCGCGCGGCCATACTGCTAAATGCAATATTAACATTTTATTACGTTATTCTTCTTCTCGTGCATTATTCATTCTCTTTTTTTTCCTCGCGTGATGCGAAGAAGAGAGAAGGGCTTGTATTCAGATTGGAAGTTTGATAAATTAATTATTCTATTTTATGACATATTTATGACATTTATCGCGGAAAAACACGTTTGTGTGAGAACTATCGTACTGTATTAATGAAAAAAAATTTTTAGAACACGGTTCATTTCTGACTTTCGTAGTTTACGATTCTTTTACAAAACTTTAAATCATATTTTTAAGAACTTCTGTACTAATTAATTTAAATATTTCTTTGTTTCAGATAAGTTCTATATCATATTTATGCGAAGTTATTCTACTGTCTTCATAGGTTATTTAAAAATCTGTTTGATATTTCACCCCTAAAATGTTCGTTTCCAATCTTTTACAGTAATAGGCTCGATTCAATTGCAGCAGCAGACACTGCAATTTTAATGGGCGCGTTTTATTGTATAACCAGCAGACGAGCGTGTCGTAGGAAAAAAAGAAAAAAAAATCAATTCTCCCGTGAAACGAAGTGGAAAAAAGCACTCAATTCTCTCGCCGCTTCTTCTTCATTACAAGACAATCCCGCGGAAAAAATTCAATTACGGCACGCAGTATGAAATCAATTGGTCTTCGATCAGGCATCGGAGAGCTCTCGCGCTCTGCTCTCGCGGCGAAGGTCAAAAATCAAATAAATCGTTCGTCATAATTCATCGAGCGCGGGCCTTATATACAACCTCTTGTTACGCTATATATCTCCTCTCTCTCTCTCTCTCTCGCGGGAGAGGAGCGTAATTTACGAGTGCAGCCCGCTTATATACATAAGCGAACACGCGACGGTCGATTAAAATTATTCCGGCCTCGTCTCGTGTCCCGCCGAAAATCTCTCGCGTGCGCGTGTAATTACCAGCCGTTGCCGCCGACGCCGCCGCCGCGACTGATACCGTTAAAGCCGAGAGAGCCGAACTCTCCGGGAGGCTTTTTAGAATACGAGAAAAGGACGCGAGCTATTGTGAGCGGGAGAGCCACCTTTTGCCCATTACCAAAGGCTATATACGGTTGCGTAAGTAAAAACGCCGCCGACTTTTTCATCTTTGTGAGGACGAACCGCCGCCGCCGCCGCCGCCGCAGCAGCCGCCGCGCGTGTTCACGTACGTACGGTGATAAATGATATCGTAAAGCCGGCAAAAAAGCTCGACCGAGCTGGAAATAATAGAGGAGTCGATTTTACAGTCATGGGAAAGGAGGATATTGTGATCGGGCCAGTCGCTGCCGCGTTGTTTTTCACCGACTTATACAGAGAGTCATCGATGGAGCTTTCGAGTTTTATGGTGCGCCTTTTCGCATATATAATTATGATTTATTAAATATCATTTTATTGGTAATAGGTTTTTCAATTGTATACATTGATTGCTCGAAATATTAGCACTATTCTATTTAAAATTAACAATTGTTAACATTCTTTTTAGAAGCGAAATTAATCTACGCAGAGTTTACGATCTGCCTTTTATAATCGCGCGGCGCGTGAGAAAAAACTTTGGCCCGTCCTTAGAAATTCGATTGGTTGGATAATGTATTTATATATGTATTCTTTAAATCCGATGCTAATGCGAATATCATTTGTCTTTAATTAAGACAAACGATAGGTCGTATATTATATGGCCCGGACAAGTGATGCGAGAGTTCGAATCTCAGACAAGGCTGTTTGAGAAAACGCTGCTCCGTGATATTCCACTCGGTTTTTTTTTCGTTAGCGCAGCTCGTACTTGAAATACAGTTCCTCAGTTACAACTGCGCGCGAGTAAAAATCGTGATTTGAGTTATTGCTTAGCGGATAAAAAGCGAAGGAAACGTAATGTCCGCGGCATTGTTTATCAGGGAATATTTTTGTGCGTACCTCATTACATATATTACAAATTAATAGCTTAAGAATGACAGTGTAATCTATTATTGGAGAATAAATGTGAAGGATTTGCGGTTTTAAACAATGTTTTATGGCTTTAATGATAACGTTTTTATTTTCCTAGTCTTGTCTAATAAAAAAGGAATTTATAAATAAGTTATTTCATAATAATAAGAAGTATTAATCTATTATTCACTGTAAATTCTAAAGAAACTGAGAGTATTAAAAACTTTAAAGAATTACGATTTAGAAATAAAATAGTTCTAATCTATAACCGTTCACGTAAATAGCGTACTTTATTGGAATACTTAGTCAGATGTACATTTGGGTTTATTGGATTTTACTGTACAGTTTTATAAAGTATTATGCCATAAAATGTTCATTTCTTTTCGCAGAATCACTCTTTGACGTTCTTATAATTTTGTCGTAAACCGCTTGATTTCTCACTCGTTAAAGCACGCAAAGCTTTGATTCACTCCTCGAATAATCAATACGCCTCGGCCTTCTCGATCCATTAAAATAAGAAATAAGCCGAAGATCGTCTCTTCAGTTTGGTCACGTTGACAAACGAAGTTTCGGCGAGATGAAGCACGGCACGTCCGATGACTGATCAATAGCGAGTCTCGTTTTAAACGCGAAAACATTTTAATGCAAAGCCACGGCTTCTGTCGATATGCAAATCGCTCGCTGCGCGTTCCTCGTCTCCGCGATTTGCTAAATAAATCGCGTGGGGTTACGTCGCCCCTCGTGCGTTTTGTGCCGTCGGTAATGTATGTTATTCTGCTCGTTGAGACGACCCGCCTGAAAAATAGGAATTCAAATCGCATTAGTTGGCCGGGCTCTTTCTCCGTCGTATTCCAATGGTCCTAACTTTGGAAATTTGCATGGGATTATCGGGGCCCCGAGAAATTCTGATCGAGTGAATTTTATATGCGTGCCATTGAATATCGGCGCAAGTGAAATTAGTCATTTTTCTCGGGTGTCAAAAGTTTTGAGCTAGTTTATTTGAATCCTTCTTATTACCGATGTTTAGCTTCTTTGATTTTTTTTTGATTAATGACGTGGAAAATCTTTTTAACTGGTAATGACTATAAAATTGATCAAATTTAAAATTTTTGAATTTAAATTTCATTCTCAAAGAGTGTGGAATTTTAATATTTATTTATTTATTATAAATAAAATCAATAAAAGTAACTCGAAAAACTGCCCATAAACTTATTTTAGAGTTACTAATAAAAAATTTACTAATAAATACATGTAGCTTCGATAACATTTTTATTTATTATTTGCAATCTAAGAGGAATCTCTAACTTTTATCCCGAAAAAGGTTCCCTTTTTTAAAAAGAACTTTCCCAGGCAAAGTGCGCAAACCCGACAATCTGCGTAAACCCCGAACTGCGGAGCGAAATTTGGGCGGTGTGTACAGAGGGCCGGAGAGACAAATGTGTAGAGTCGATGTCGTAACTGCAGTAGCAGTCGGCCACTGTGACTGGTCGGCTCTATTAGGTTAGACCATTGCCGGAGCGAGAATCGAGCGTATTCACCGGCAAATGCTCCCATGGCGGTCCGGCTAATTGACAAACATTGACGGACAAGCCGCGCAACGGTCGCCGGACCAAAATGGCCTTTGTTTGACCTGTGTTCTAACGGCTACTCTCCGGCTCTCTCTCTCTCTCTCTCTCTCTCTCTCTAATTCTCTTAGAAATCTTCCAGTCCATTTGTTCAAAACTCACCGATGGGAGACCCTCGACAAACGGAGCCACAGGTAGCCAGTCATTCACGTTGACTAACTCTATTCTATCCGTAGGTTGCGTGCTTTCGTTCGCGGTTGCGTAGGGAGGATCGCGTTTCACTAGAAACTTTAGGGTACCGGAATAATTAACTCTTTTTAACGGCCAACTTTCCGACACTTTATTCTTCTTTTTACGTTTTATTTCAGTTTTATTTTCACTTCTCGTGGGATCAATTAATTTTTTTTTTTTTTTTTTTTTTTTAATTTAAATTAGGGAAAACCGCAAAGAGGGAAAAACGACAAACTCAAAATTCTTAATAAGGAGCCTTTAAGTGTACCAATCTATTAAATAATACTTGTTTAATATAATTTTTTTTATCTTTTTTAAAAGCTAAACTTTATGTGAAAAAGCTGCATAAATGATAAGAATAATATATTTTAAAAGCTTGCAGATATCTAAAATTATAGATTATTTTAATTTCATTAATGGAAATACTTATTTTTCTATTCTAAATTATAATCAATATAATAAATATAGATTCAAAGTACATCCTATAAAATAACATTTCTCCACGCTTAGCACTATCTTTAAAATGTCAGCAACTGGGGATTTTAATTTCTTTAATTAATTTTGTTTGTAATTTAGTAGATATTCTTAGCTTAGTTTATCAATGGAAGTTTCAGTCTTACGTAAAATTCGAAAAATGTTCTTGAAAAAAAGAATTGTAGACTTGAATGAAACTTTCTAAGTTTTCACTTAATTTAAAAAGCAGACGCTTTATCTAAAGTGTCGAAAACAGTCTTCCAAGTAGCAACTAGGAAATACATCAGCATTCATTGAATAAAAATAAAAGAAATAAGTAGTATGAATTATGAAAACTGCTTCTCGTCCAGAAGTAAACTTGGTTGATTTATGTGCCAATGCTTTTTGAATGAAAGTTACTTAAACGCACGACTGCTTTTACGGCACTCAAAAAATTACATGAAGACATTTTCCATTAAATTCAATTAGAGTCTGAAAATTATTCATTTATCGCATCAATTAAAGATGATCGAGTGAACAATGTTAATTGCAATGTTTACAAGTAGTAATAAAGTAGCACTCGACCACTTTGACGTTTCAATAATTTTGCCTGCTTTCTAAACGATTTCCATTATTAATATAAAATAACTTGTAATCCATTAAGCACGAAATTAAACGTCAGTTCCAGAGCCACCAACAACCAATTTCCAATTACAAAATTTCCCAATGCGTAAACATTTAAGCGAAGCAAAAGAAGCAGACGCAACCGATAGATCGGCAAGCAAATTGCATTTACATTCCCTCGTATAGTCCATGAGTTTTTCGCCTGAAAGTATATCCGAGCCACTTCTAGTTATTTCTTACTCAGTTTTATCCCCCCCGAATAAAAAAGGATCGAAAGAAGCGCATTCTGGAGTCGCGCAGCAAATTATAACTGGAAGGCTCACGCTTGCACGCGGATTCGGCATAAATCGCGTGTCTTCGAGGATCCTCGGAAGAAAAAAGGGGCCCCGGCCGAAAAGAGAAAGAACGGAGACGAGGAGGTAAGAAGAGACGAGAGGCGAGCGTCCGATTCGAGACAATGATGGCGGTGATTCTTTTGATCGGAGATAACGGCCGTGGCGTTTCGCGGCCCCGGAAACCTGTATCTGCCGTCCGTTGTTCCCCCCCTTTCTCTCTCTCTCTCTCTCCTCCTTTCTGCGCGAGGCGGCCGATGAGAGCGGGTAATTGCAACCAGTTTCTCAGATTTCGAGGCGTAATGAGAACGCGAGCCGCCTTATTGGCGTCATTTCGGAAAGGAATCATCCTCGTTTGCACGCTCTCGCAAGCGCGAGTGACCGTTCGATGCACCGGCTTTAATGGGCCACCCTGTTCAAAAACTCCTAAGACCATCCGTTTGCCTCCTCCGTCCAGTATATTTCTAAATGCGCGCGGCTTTCAGGCTTCCCTTTTCTCGCCCGAGCCAAATTATTGCCGGCGGCTCGAATTTTTTCATTGTTTTATTTCGATGCTCTCGAAAACCTTTTTATTCCTAAGTACCTTGCACCGTTTGAGCGATGAAGCGGCGATTGTTTTCAAAATAAGCAGAATTGAGGGCGCTCTTGATATACAGGATGATAATAAACCTGCGGAAAGTTTCGGAAAGGCTTAAAACCCGGGCATAATTTAAAGCTGCAGAGAGCGCGAGGGAAATAAAGTAAAAAGCAAGCACCCGCGTCATTGTCAAATTTGAGAAGATGAAAATAATTTAAGGTAATTCCATACCGCGAGCGCTCGAGGAGGAACGAGAGAGAGAGAGAAAAAGAGCGGAGGGCTTCGAAAACGTCTCGCATTCTTTGCGGTCGCTTGACCGCGACTTATAGTCATGTCATATGTGTGCGTAACAAAAAAAGCACACGAGGAGAGAAGCGTGGCGAATGCACGCGCGCAATGTATAGTCAATCTCGCGGCCCGAATATAAAAGAGCGGGACGAAAAACACCGGCAGCATCGCCGAGAAAAAGGATTCGAGTTCACGAGGGGGGACGAGCCGAGCTGGATTAAGCCCCCTGGGATTGCCGTTAAGTCGGCCACCGGCATTCGATTATGATCCTATTGTTGCGCGCTTCTTGTGTACGCGTATATATCAAGAAGTATAAAGTTTTCAGTTGATTACTGATTAATTGGGCGTTTAGTACATTTATTATATAAGTTTCACGAAATTTCAGTTTCTTTCAACTCGTACAAGTGCCAGAAGTCACCAGCAAGCGAAAACGCGCCCATTACCGATGAGCTTCCACGAACAAAAGCCAACGCTCGGTGCCTCTTGGGGCGCGTGCTCGCGAGCCTCCGGCGGCTTAATATTGTAATTATCCCGGTTATAAATTGGTTGTCACTTTTTTTTCCAGATTCCCTCCTAGGTTTAAGGTCGCGCGTGATGAATACGGCTAAGAGCGCTCTCCGCGGTCCCGTTACGCTCGCGCGTGCGCGTGTGCACCTCTCTCTCTCTCCCTCTCTCTCTCCCTCTCTCTCTCTCCTTGCCATTTCGCCGGCATTAGACTCGTAAAAGAAAGAGGCGCGGAGGAAATGAGTAGGAGAGAAAGAAGGGCTACAAGAAAAACGGACGAAATGAGAGAAGAAGCGGATGGAAATTGCCGCGGAGAGAGAGAGAGAGGGAGGGAGATAACGTAAGAACTGTAAATGTTATAATTTACCTGTACTTGGCTGTAATGACAAAGATATGACTAAGACAGGTTCATTTAATGATGATTTTTTAGTCCGCGCTAATGACTGCCTCGCGATTTTCTCGTTTTGGCGGCGGGGAAGTGAAATGATTATTGAGGAAAGCGGGGGCTTTTTACTTTCGGCCCTGCTTGATTTCAGTAGGCGAACTTTCTCAAAAGAAGATTTCTCCAATATTTTTAACGAAAAGCAAAATAAAATTTGTTTATAAAGAACTCTCGGGTCGATAAGAAACGAGTCCTTAATGCTTTCTCCGCGGGAAAGAGGAAGCGTCTCGGAACGCGGACAGCCTCGCCGTAATCTTCGGATTTTCTCAGCTAAAATTAGGGAAAAAAAGGCGAAACGAAGCATAAAGCTATATAGTCGTGGAAGGCTGAGAGCCGTGGCACTTTGGGAATCTAGCTCTCGGTCGAGCTCTCCTCGCACGCACTTAGGGGATAAAGGAGGAAAAGAGGTGCAAAGGAGACGGGGGGGATTTAGCTCCGGCCTGGCAGGTCTTCTTACACGTACACGTACTCGCGGCATTGTTCAGCGCCCATCTCCTCCTCTCTCTCTTCCCCTTTCCCCGATATCCCGAACGATCTGACAGTCGATGGCCTCGGCCGCTAAAGCCCCTCGCTCTCGCGCGCGCGACTTAACAGCATACCGTTATGATAAGCTTAATGCACGCCTGTCCGTATCGTCGGCGGCGCAACGTCGCCCATTTGACGTAACAATAAAACATTGTTGACTCTGATTGCCCTGCGGTTGCCTCTCTCTCTCTCGCTCTCTCTCTCGTAAGCGCATACCTCCTCTCTCTCCTCCCTTTTTACCTGCAGCTGTACGTGTGCGCGAATCGGCCGGCCGGCCGGCCTGGGAGTACCTGTGTACGCTTGTTAATGCGTTAATGAAACATTGTGTGAGGCTTGTAGGTGTGAGGAAGATTAATAGTTAAGATATACGGGCTTTCCGTGAATGGCGTCCGTGTTAGAAGGCTTAGGAGATCGTTGTTTCGGATTTACGATAAAGCCCATGTGGCGCTTAGCGATTTACTGTACAAGGCTAAAACGCACGCTGCGAGAGCCTGCCTCATTCTGCTCTGATAATACTCCGAGGGGAAGAGCCATATTTCTTTCTATTAACGAGTTTCGCCAAACTCAAAAATCTGCGGAGGAGGCGTATTTACTTTTACTTGGGGATCGAGTGGGAGAGGAAAATTTGTTTTTAATTGAACAGTCGCAAAAAAGTTTTGAAAATAATTAATTAAATTTTTAGTGCTCAATCTCGTTTTACAGGCCTCACTGGGTAAGGCAATAAAAATGCTCACCTGATTAAGCGGCATTATTTTCATAAATATATCGATGCAGTAATTCGAGAATCCAAGTGCAATAAACGTTTTAATTAGAATGTTTTTCCGCGCGAGCAGCACATTAGCATCATCGTTAGCGATAGCTCGTCTTTCCGTGTTTGCATTATAATGTCTGGTTTCCTCGGTCGCTGTCTCCTCGGCTTCCTCTCCTTCATCTTCATTTCCCCTTTTTTCCCCTCGGACGTTCGCAGGCAAGCAGCAGGCGAACAAGAGAGGGAGGGAGAGAGAGAGAGAGAGAAAGAGAGAGAGAGAGAGGCCGTGAGATCTCACGAGCCAGTGAACAGCTAAACTCTAACATATAAGCGTTTTCCTATCTGCGATACAGCCTCCGCCTTATCGGCGAGTCCCGGCAACTCCGCGGACAAGTCCGCGGCGTGTAGTCGCCGGTGCGTATATATTCGCGAGCCCCTGTACTCCGTTCTGCCACGCCGATCCCGCTCAATCGCCGAGATATCATCCATCTCGTCCGCGCTGTCTGCGTTATAAAGGAAACGCGTAATGATATCGCCGACTCGTCTCGCGAAAGAGAGCGCGCGCGCCCGACTCTTTTTTTCGTTCATTACCGCGAGAGGCTCTATGGGAAAAATTCCCCGGGACGCCTCTCTCGCGCGCGGCGCGGCTTAATCGGCGCAACTTAACGCCGAGCCTTGTCAAACTTGATGGCGAAAAAGGTAGAGTAGAGGTGCGCGCGCGAGCTCATTTTTCTAATGCAAATTCCCATGATCGAAGGAATTTCAATCAGACGCGCTCGACGCACTTTAGACTCGGATAAGACGCTTAATTACGGGAGATTATTTTGATAAGGTTTTCGTTATTTTTTGTTTTTAGATCGAGTCTTTTTACCATATTATTACCGTAATGGCCAATAAAATTATATTATTGCTTTTCTAACTGATAGCCTAAGTATCGATCAAAGATTAAAGGCATTAATCTATTTACTCAACGTAGCACGTCGATTAAGGCTCGTTAAAATTATGACGGAAAATAAAGGAGAGTGCCATTTAAACCCTTTTAACTATCTAATGGAGAGGAGATTTTTGAAAAAAAAACTTGATGGTAACATGACTGCAACTGGATTTTTCATGCAGAAAGCTCACTTTTATTTCTGGAGTTTGAAGAACAAAATCTTCCAAGTCGAAAAATTGTTGGAAAAATAACGTCAGCTTAGCGCAGGGGAGATTCCGAAATAAAATAAACGTCGACTCGCAAGACTTCATTACGATAATTGCTCCTCTCGCACGCAGAGTCGGCCTTAGAGACGCTAATTCAAAATCTATTATAAATTCCGTAAAAAATGACAATACATTAAGCACGGGGCCCTATCGCTTATAAAGGCAGACGTCTCGCTATACCCCCGGCCCCGGCAACGAGTCTCACGCGTGCGCGCGTTTCTTCCTCTCACAATCATTTTCCGCGGCGCGTCTTCCCCGCGCGCGACAAGACAAACGCGTCAAGCCTCGTTCTCGGATCCGCTGCTCCTCTCCTCGCGCGCAGCGCAGAGAGCGCGAGAGAGCTGACGGACTGGACGTGAGAGAACATACGTTGCCTCTTTCTCCCAGGCAAGAGAGAGAGAGAGAGCACGCCTGGAGAATAGAGTGGAGGCAGCGGCCAGACGGACGCTACATCTTTATGCATTCCGCGCGAGCGAGCCCCGAGAATTGAGCGATAAAAAGGTGAGAGACATCGCGGGGAGGACTCCTCGCGCGCACGGCCGAGAGAGTACATAAAGCTGGATCGGCAGGAGATACGTATGCAAATTATCCCCGAGTGCGGTTTCAGGTGATTTCAGAGGAGAGAGCGGACCGAGAGCCGAGGATGCGCGACCACTGTAATTCGAGAAAAGCGGGTTACACACGTACGAGAGACTGGGGGCTAAGAAGGGGAGCCGCGAGCGATGCCTCCGAAAGCACTTTCTTACCCTTTTTTTTTTTTATTCCCCGAGTAATATCTCGTTGACTTGCGCGCACGAGGCGCGCTCCCTTTCCGACGTTCTTGCATTCCAGTTCGGACGAGATGACGAGTTTATTTATATTCGATTCACGCAGGCGCCGATAATAAATTTACGATTTAACTAAATGGAAAAGTGTCAAAATAAGTAACAACGCTCTTAGCTTCTCAGACAGACATTTTGGAAGCAATTTTATTAAAACTCACATTATGCGACAAATGTAAGGTTTGGGTCTGAGATTAATAATTAAGAACGCAAATAGACTCCAGTTTTGGTTTTTTTTAAAACTAAGTCTAGGGTAGTAAATCTCATGCTTGTTCTTTTAAATCCCAGCTTCCGCAAAGAATGTTTTTATCTAGATAATCTTCCAGCCACTAGAATTCTTAACCTCACGGTCTATAGCCAGCAGTTTTACTTCTAATGTATTTTAAATTAACAAATTTGAAATATCTCGCAATCTGCGTAGACTGCGCTTTCTTGATCACCGTGTAGAAGATCTCGAGTTTGCTTACTCGAGTTGTTTTTTGAAAAATAATGGAATCTTTCAACAAGGCACGATTATAAACCTTGCCAGCAGAAGCTAGAAGTCCATTTTTTAAATATAAATTAAACTTTTGTAGTTACTGTAGGTAGTTTTCTTATTTAAAGGCTAGCCCACAAATAATGACCTTCTTTTCATTATTTCATTTTTCGACAGTAAATTTTATTATATAATTCTTGATTTTACACAATATATTAGGAGATACGACGGTTCGAATAGGACTATCTATTTTTTGGTCCCATAAATTCTCAATTCTGGCTCATCTGAAACAAAAAATCCAAAAAGATTCTTAAAGAGTACATGCACGAGTTCGCATGAACCTCATTCATCGAAAAATATTAACAAATAAATAAATATCGAAGGTTTAGATTTTTTAAATGATGAAAAATTATGATTAAAGTTCATGCCATAGCTACGCACCTTATGATTATCTGCAAAATTTGAGAAAAACGTGGGCACGAGCTTAAAAAACACTGTTCCCAGAAAAACACGTGTGCGTTTCGAGAGTTTTGGTACCTTAAGGTATGTTACGTTTTGAGATAAAAGAAGGTCTCTACCTTATTTCTATAGGTAATAGTGAGCTAAAATGAAAAAAATTTTGATTCTTTTGAAAAATTATTTTGAGGTAGCCTCTTAATTTACAAGTTTACGATTTTTTCCACGGTCTTCGGATATACTACGTATATTTACCCTGGTAGAAATCAAACCATTTTAAATGTTTAGAAAACTAATTTTTGGGAAGTTTTAATACGATAAAAATTTTGTATTAAAAATTCCCATATAAGTCTTTATATTTGGCCAAATAAAATATAAATCATTATATCTTATATCGTAAAACAATAAATTCCCAAAAAATGCAGGCTGAAAATAATCGTAAAAAGAGTTTTAGGTTATTTTAAAAATAAATTTTTATAAAAATCTTTTTTATCGTAATAATTATGCCCAAGTTATTCGGAATAACTACGTTTTTCGCTTGTGCAAATTAAAATGTCATAAATAGATTCGAAAAATAGTTCCGATTTCTACTAAGGTTACTATATGTACATATACTATGTAACTTTACTTAATATTTGCACACTTTTATGTGTTTTTTAAACTATTTTTTAGCTGAGTGTTAATTTATTCTATCAAAGGATCAAACGCAGAAGAGTAGCTTTAAGTAGTAATTTCGTAAATGAAGCAGCGTTTTGTATACTCCGCTACTTTAAGACAAATTGCCTTTGATCTCTGAAAGTTTCTAACTGCATTTCTCTGCAGAAATAATCTGATTGATTAATTAATTAATTATCAAATTGATCTAATTCGTGGCAATCATTCAAATACTTGTGCTAATGTAATTCGTTTTATTAAATTATCTAATAGTAAAATAATACTTCTAAGGGACAAAAAAAGTTGCGGATTTTTACAGGATTCATTTAACTCCATTTTAATTATTGAATTCTTTGCGCAATTGTACAATTTAAACTGATTCCCCGAATTCTTTAATGAATATGACGGCCGAAGATTCGGAGACAGAACGATAATGAAAATACGAACGAGATGCAATATTGCTTGAAAAAAAGCTCGTTAATCAGCGAGAAAGAGACGAAATCAAATTAGACCTCGTGAATCGCTCTTTCGAAACGCCATTCGAAGAAGGTGATGAAAGTAAGCCGCCGTTAAAGAAAACACTCGAGTCGAATCTCGAGTGCGACGCTCGACAGAATTGGAGAATATATTAAGACTGGTTGGACCGAAACTTTTTGAAAGAACACTTGCTCCCCTCCATATGGTGTGGATCGAATGCAGCGACTATCTCTCCGAGATGACAACTGACGTTACATTCATTACCCACAAAAAAGTGAACCGAAAGAAACGCTCTTCTTCTTGCCGACATCGACGTCTCGATTTCGAGAAATTAGTTCAACTGAATCCTTGCAGTACGGTATATTTAACTCTATCCAAAGCTTGACTTCTTTCCTTCGCGCCTGCCTCCTCCATTTCCGGAAACTGCCGCTGAAAAAAAAGCACCAGCCAGAGGAAAGCCGAAGAATGCAGCTACGTATACACCCAGGTTCGCTATAGGAAATGAGTTTTCTCCGCAGCATCCCCCCCACCGCCGCCGAGAGCCTTTGGAACCTCGGCCGCTGTTGTTTATCCGCGGAAAAGAGCGTGCTGCACAACGTGTTCGAGCAAAACACATTGACGCCGCGTGCGAGCGAGCCCGCGGCTAATCTCGCCCAGATCGACTCGCTGGCGGCGGCGGTGGTTCCAGCAGCCCTCGTACCCCGCCAAGGTCAGAAAGGAAGCAAGTGTGCGCAAAACTCACCGGTAAGGAGGGCGGCGAGGAGGAGCAGGAGCCGCGTCCAGGGGCAGCTCCGCCTCTCGCGGTCCATGACGCCGGTTTTCGTGCTACTCTCTGCTGCTGCTGCTGCTTCCTCTCTCCTTTTTCGATGTGCCTTCTTGGCTCTTTGGGCTGCGTGTTAAGTCTAACCTCTCGGCGCGCTTCGGCAGCAGCACTCTGTCTCTATCGTTCTCTCTCTCTCTATATAGCTCTCTCAGTGAGGAGCCGCTCCTGCGGCGGGCCGGCCGCTGAGCGAGCAGCAGCTCATCGCTCAAAACGCACCTCAAAGGATTTCGTCCTTCGCTCTAGACGGGGCGCGCGCGCCTCAACAGCGCAACGTGCTCCCGAGCGGCGGCTTCGCCCGCGACGGCATCGCCGTCCATGGCACTCGCGAAACTAGCTACGAACGCGGACACTGCCAGCTCCAGCCTCTCTCACTCTTCACGGATTCGCGCGCGAGGCCCCGAGAGGGAAAAAAAAGCTGCGGCCAACGGAGTGCCTGATGCTGGCTAACGTAGAGCCGAGTGCTCCCCACACTCTCTCTCTCTCGCTCGGCACGACGACGCGCACGCACTGTCGTCCTCCACCGCCGCTCGGCTCAGCTCTCTCGCGCAGCTCTCCACGCACACACTCACACAGACGCAGGGGAAAGTCGCTGCACGCGCGCGTATAGCTGCCGCTGCCGCCGCCGCCGCCGTCGCCGCCGCTGCTGCTGCTGCTGCTGCTGCTGCCGCCGCCACCGCCGCCGCCGCGTTTATTCGGAGTATTGACCGGCTCGGCTCGCTCGTTCTGCTCTTTGCCAGAGTGCCTGGATGACGGTGTGCGGCTGTGTGCGCGGCCGTGTGTGCGCGCGCGACGGCGCGCCAGCAGCAGCCATGCTTTGCTCGCCGCCTGCCGATGCAGCGCAGCGAGCTGAGGCTGTGCGCCGCGGGCCCCCCGGGCCCGACAACCTCTCCACAGTCCGAGTCTGCTTGCCCGACACCGGCTATTGATCCCCCCGATCGATGGACCGATAGACTCTCGGAGAAATTCGAGAGCCGGGATTTTGAGCGCAGGTGGAGCGAGCGGCCCAGCTCCTTTCTCTCCCGAAAATCGCTTCCCTTTCGCGAGCCACAGAGAGCCGCTGTCCTGCACTATTTTTACGGGAGATATATTTTATATTTCTACATTATTTCTTTCGTTTGCTCTATCGATTCGTCAAGGCTTCAATGGAGACATTTAGCCGCTGGTAAAAAAGTCTTTATTTGTACTCTGTCGCACATCAGAATTATTTTTCAGCGATTTTCTCATTCAAGCGAGCTATTTAATCAATTACAATGTGACGGTGTTCCATTTTTAATCACATTGCTTTGCTGACGGAAGTGCGGGTCGAATTATCATGTGTATACATGATTCTATGTATTCCTCTCATATTCAAATTTGTCTTCGAACTTTTAAATCGATTAACTTTATAACAAGACTATTGAAGCGAGCTGCATTTCGTAAAATTGTAGAAAACTAAATATTTTAAGTTTTCCTTTGAAAAAATCCACTTTAAACTTTCGAGATGGAAATATTTCAGACTTGGGGTAAAAACTTCAAATCACGATTTTCTCATTTATGCGCCTTCCAACATTGAGCGACCCTCTGAAAAATTAAAAACTGCGACCCGTGGTAATATCAAAGTTTATTCGAAGCCCTACTCGCCTCGTAGTAGAGAGAGACTCGTGCAAGAGCGATGTAGTCGGAAGTCATTGTAAAACTTCTTGCGTTTGATTCGCGGGTCTTCCTCGGCGCTTCTCAAGGTACACACCGGGGAGTAGTTGGCAGCTCCCGAGTCGATGCCCCGCATTTTTCGCTCTTGCTCTCTCGGGCTAGTTTGGAAACTGAGGGACAGTTTTGGCCTCTCCCCTGTATTTGTTCGCCTCGACCGGACTCTGATTCGACCAGCTACACATTTACGTTCGAACGCGCCAAGAGCGACGGTTCAATTATCTACTTCGCCCCGAAAGTTTTCGGAAACGCGGTTGATTTAGCTCGGACGGATCGCTGCGAATCTTTTTATAAGTTAATTTATTGTTGCGAGCTCGCATTGTCCGCCAACTTTTACAAAGTTTCTGTGGAACGGAATGAAAAGGAAAGAGATACAATTTTTTTTTGTTCAGCTGGCCAATTTATTTTTTAGAGAAACGTCATTTTGGAAAGTATTTTTATTTTGTAGCTTTTCGCAATTACAAAATATAACGATAGATCGCGATTTTAAAAGAGGCTTTGCAATATATAATACATTTTTCAAATTATTTTCCAGAGATTCCTCATTTTTATTATTATGTAAGCCAAATTATTAAAATAATCATTTCAAAGTCGAATCATAAAATAATTTGAAACGTTTTCTCAGAATATAAATTATCTTTATTTTCTTTCCATATTTATACTCGAAACTCACTTTAAACAACATATTTTATAAATAATTTATTATTCATTATCATATTCATATATTATTTCAACATCGGTGAAAGGCTGAAAATTTGGAAAATATTTTATGCTTTCATATGGCTCTATTCTAAATTTTGTTACTTTGACATTAATTTGTTAAACCGTTTCTTGTGTAATGAATTAATCGAATTAAGTCATTATAATGTTTTCTATTCTTCTATTCTTGTTTACCGTCCTCATTTTTAACACTAAAACGAATTATTTCATTGTTTAAGATTTTCATTCATTTTTAAGGAATTATACATCCTAGTAGAAATGACATAATTGATGAATTGGCCAAAAACTACTAAAATAAACTTTCAAGCTGGTCAATTCATAAAGTTAAAATAATTCATTTGAAGTAGATCGAATTTTTCACTCTATTTTTATTTATTGCCGAATAATATTTATTTTTCACTAAATTGTCATTTTTTTCCTTTTTAGTTACAATTTGAAAAAATGTATGTATATGATTTACGTTTTCCATTACCTTTTTATGTTCTCGTTTTATTTTTGAAACACAACGCAAATTCAATTCAGCCTGCTGAATGATAGTTCCGCTTCGTTAAAAATATAGTTTAAAGCGCGGATTGATTTATTAACGTCTATCAATAAAAAGTAATAATATATTTGCTTTTTAAAAAACAAAACTTCATTGAGTACGTTCTCAATCATATTAAAAAAAATCGCAATTTATTTAAACTGATATGAAATACTGAATAGTCCTCACCTTTATTCGAAATGGAACAAGCATATTCTTTTTCATTCTACGAAAAATGTGTCAACGATTTGATCGGATTTTTTCCGCTATCCCTATATAAAAACGAGGCCTACAAGATTACTACACGATATCTTTAGCGAAAATCAACACAGGTCTCTCAAAAGTCTCCAACGTTTTCAGAAAAAATAATCGCAGTAGAACACTTCCTCTTTTCGCCCGAATTTTCAGCTCGTATAAATAGACTAGCTCGCAAAATCGATGCAAATCTCTCTTTCATCCGAGACAGAGAAAGAGAGACAGAGAGAGAGAGAGAGAGAGATTCCATTTCCAGGTTCTTCTCGCGTCATTGATCTAAATTTTTCTTTCCTCCCTCGCGGAGTTTCTCCAACTGAATCCCAACTAATACGTCTCATTCTCGCCGACGCTCGAAATTTCCCGTTTAAAGGACTATCCGTCTTTCCCCTGAAAATACATCAGAGCGAGCCCTGAGGGATGCGTCCAAACTGCTGCACTTCCTTTTCCATACCCTCGCACCTTCGGTGCACGCGTTTATCCCTATCTTTCGTTATCTTGTACCCTTTCTTAGCCCTTTTTTACGCCCTTAAACCCGCTTTTCCGCATTTGAACTCGCGCGGCTGTTTCTTTTTTATTCGGAGCTTTAGTCGGGCTTCGGTTCTTTTCTCCCGCTTTCCTTTCAAGTGCAATTTCACCTCTTTTCGATATATTTATCGTATATGCTTTGGATTTATTTTTTGAGTACTACACTGCTTTTTTTTTTCTTTTTTTTTGAAACAAGATATTTATTTCGACGAAATGTTTTTAGTTCGCACTGAATATACTAGACGAATTCGCGCGCGATAAAACTTCAATATTTATTCAAAACTTTTCTCCGGCGATGTTTTTTTTTTTTAACTCCATCGCGCGGAGGAGAAATTGGGCGCGTTAGAAGTTTAACAGGGCCTAACAAACCGGCAGGCGATTCGAGCTGGGTGCTCGAGAGGAACTTTTTTCCTCGCGAATCGAAAAATATTCTTCCTCCTCCTCGGCGCGGCAACTGAAAAGGTCGCGCATCTCGCCACGATTTTCGAACGCTCGTAAACTGCACGATGCTCCCCGTCTCTCCTCCTCGCACACATGTGCACGCAGTTCGAAAAACTCGCCTCCCAGGCTGCGTTCGACAGGCGTCCCCGCTCTTTTTTTTTCTTTTCTGTCTCAACGCGCTCTTCTATATACACTCCCTCTATCTCTCTCTCTCGCCGCGAGCCTCGAGCGCCTGGCGCCCCGGGAACGGGCGCACACATGTGTAAGATACTCACGCACGTTTGAATAACCCGAGCCGAGAGAGGAGCGTAGCTGCCGGCCGGGGGGAGGGGAAACGTGTGTGCGCATTTCGCGCCGCCTGCACATCTCTCGGTACAGCTTACCGCATCGCTTTGGATTACATAGCTCGCTCGCTAAGGAAACAGCGGATTCGCTTTTAATGAATTGTGCGCATCGCGGAGCGTTCATTTCGGATTCGCAGAGGGATTAGGAGATTCCAAGTTGGATTGTCGGTTGGCAACGAGCGGTGAGGAATCGTTGACGGGTATACGTTGGTGAGTCTCTGGAACAATCGCTTTCAGGGTAATGATGCTATATATTTACATTTTCGAGAGACTCACTCGGGAAAGTAGTCTAAATGAAGTCAAACGAAGATTCGGTGATTTCGTTGAAGCAACAAAGCACGAAGCAATTTAAAATGTTTCTTAGCTTCCTGCTTATGATGCTGCTTGGCTTTTCTTTTAAAGGCTGCTTATTATTAATTGTTAAACTTGACTTGCAATTACAATTTTTCAAACAAACTTGGGCTATCATTATAGTTAAGAACTTAACAATTTCTCTTGGTAGTGGTAACGTTTCGTCAGGGAAACTAATTGCATGACGTACAGCCCGTAAAATTGCAAATTCACGTTATCCAATTCAAACATCCTACATATTAGAATACATATCAACATGAAAACATCGTTGCCAACTCCAAAGTCCTTTCTGCTATCACGAGACTTTCAAGCTGTCCGTGCCCACTTAAAAAATAATTCAATTTTGACTTACAATTATAATTCTAGATTATCGTGCGCAGCTTTGAAAAAGCGCCGAATACGAGCTTTATTAAGGAAATTACGGCCGCGCCAAGCTAATAAATACGGACGCGAGAGCAGGGCTGTATTTTGCCAGGGACTGCGAGTTTTCACAGAATTGGTCTCCGAATCCCCCGGAAATACACAATTATTCGGCCTCTCTTGCTTACGTTCCTTCGTTGATTGAAAATATATTTCTAATCCTAGAAATATACCGAATCAAAAGCGATGACCGCGCGAGAATCTAAACTGCCATATAGGTGGCAATTGATTTTTTGTTATAAATTTTCAAGGAGCCTAGCCAACAGTTAGTACGCTATAGAAAATGAACTTCAACGTTATTAAGTATTATGTAAGTTGTTTAAACGAGCTTATAAAAAGCGAAAAAATAACAAAAATCAATTAATAAAAAGAACATACATATGTTTTTAAAAACGCGAATCATTGCCAAGGACAAAACTCTTGGATATATATAAGCTACGACAATTTTCAGGCAATTTCCCACCCTTTAAAGCAGCAATCCCGTCTTCCCCTTTTCCAGAGCCTTTCCGCATTGTTCCTGCACCTTCGAGCCTTTTGTTTTTTCGCCTTGTTACCCGACAACTTTGCAGCTTATTGGCAGTCCAACGAAAATTGGCTTCGAGTTATGCACTGGGGGGTAAAAGGTCCGCCTGGCTTTGGCGTCACCGTCGGCTTTTATAATGAGAAAAACTTTTCCCCGACAACGAGAGCAATGCATTTCGGAGCGGAAGGAGGAGGGGCAGAAAGGGACGAGAGATTGATTTTACTTGCGGATCGGCGTTTATTGAAATGGGACCTCGGCGCGATGCAAATACGCGCATTTTCCGCTCGGCGAGAGAGCAGAGCGACGTTTGCTCTGTAATCCTATATTCAATCTTGTGCGTTGGGGAGCAGATTCGCAACCCATTGATGCAAAATTTTAATTGCGGTGAGCTATATACGGTATATATGGTTGCAACTCTTACTCGAGAATTTCTGAAAGTAATTTTGTTCAGTCTATTCGATGGTTCAGTGCACACAACTGCCTATGAGAATGCATCTCTAACATATTTAATTGCTTCTCTCGATTCATGAAGATCTTTGATGAAGCAGTTAAATATGTTCTTATACAAGGGTTAATTATGTTCAGCGGGTTAATTAATTCAAAACTCTATAAAAAACGTTGGTAATTAGTTTGATGCTATTTTTTTGGGTTAGAAATCGTTTTAAAATTTCTAAAGTAAAAAAAAATTGTCTGTATAATAGGTACTTCATTTACAAAATTTAAATAAATATCTTCGAATTTTAATGGATAGATAACACTCACTATAAACTGATTTTACTCGAATAATATGAATTTGCATTCGAATTTGAATGTTAATTTACGCCGTTCGCGTAAAATTACATTAAGGCGAGCGTATGGAGGAGTATTTTTACTCCGAGTTTAAATAAAATAGTATTGATTTTTTTTTTAATTCGGGTCAAAATTGGATCTTTAAAATTGTTGAATATAAAACATTAAATTTAAAACTGAATGCGGAAGAATATTTTAAGTCGTATTTATGTAAATGTTTTGTCTTTTATATAGTTGGCCAGTTATTATTAATTTTATAAAAAGTCTTTTATTCATTTTATGCACAAAACATTATACAATACGTATAACAAATAGAAAAAATTTGTAAAGAGACTAGAAAAAATATTCAATTAGTCACAAAATCTTGTTTCCTTTACATTTCAACAATTCGTTTCTATAGGATAAACGTCATCCTTAAAAAAAAAAAAAAAAAAAAAATAGTCCGCCGAGTCACGTAGAAAAAAGCGGAGAAATTCACCGTAAAATGTGTGAATTATCCAAACCAATGATTGCCCATGCACTCTCTTGTCCAGGGGGTTTGACAAACCCAACACCACTGAAAACCGCAGCCGGCTCTTGTGCAAATCATGTGCATGCAGCCACCTGCGGAAAGCAAAATACAAGTACGTCTCATTGAGTACCGACAAAAGGCTTGAAAAGAGAAATTTGTTTAAAGCTTCGTCGTATTTACCATCTCGCTCGGTCGGAGTTCGACACTTTGGGCACGGTTTCGTTGATATTTTAATAGTTTTCTTACTGGCTTCATCCCATTTAGCCTGGAATAAACGTATAACTTTGAAGTAAAGTATCTTAGTAAAACGAACTTAATAAGCTTTTTGTAAAACCAGTTTACTAACGTCTTTGGCTTTTAGAGGATCTACGACGTAGCTGTCTCGGCCAGAATTCGAACTTGAAGCAAGGGGTTGATTCTCGCAATCACCCAGGTGAAAACCTTGCAAGCATCTTCTACAAAACACATACTAAAACTACTTTTTAAGTAATATAAACTTTAATGATGCAGTATAAAATTTTACATAAATTAAAATCTTTCCGTGATTTATAATGTACAAGAAAAGGCATTCAAATATGGTCCAAATTGTTATGACACATTTTGACCATAATAATAGGAAAAATTACTATGTAACATAGTAATTTTTAAAACAGTCATAATAATTTTTATATTCAAAATATTAATTTTTTTTATTATTATGGTAAAAATTGGCCATAATTAAAGTCTGTCCTTTGGTTACCACAAAACATAGTAATTTTTCTTTTGATGTTTTTCTCAGTGTATGCAGCTGATTCGCCGAAGAGAGCTCGATATGCCCGAGATCGACTTATTTATAGAGCCTGTAATAATTCGCTTGGAATCTTGTTATCGATTGTGTGACGTTTGCAAAAAATTGTTTTTTGTTTTTTCATTAAAATTGTAGATATTTATTATTCCTTCCTACTTCGTTTAGCCGCTGATTAGTTTCTAAAAGAAAATGAAGTATAAAAAATTCTTGAGGAAATTAATTGATAAAGAATATATTGTAATTCTGACGATAGCATAATTATTTTAGAGAAGACAGAATAAAATATTTACTGTTTATCAGAATAAACAAACGAAAATAAATCCAATACTTAGACCTTTAACCTAGCAGAAAACCGAGCTCCTCGGTCATTTTCATTTTTCGATAATAAATAATATCGGCACAGCCGGTAAATCAGTAAAGCACGCAGACAAGCCCTTAAGCACATTATCAGGCTGCGTTTCTCGTATAAAAGAAATTTACGAGTGCGAGACCGCGAGCATAAAAGTCCGGCAAAAAGGGGGGGCGCGCGAAAAAAGCGCGTGCCCGAAAAAAAGCCGTAATCGATTCTCGCTCCACCGCCGCCGCCGCCGCCGCCGCCGCTGCTACGCGAGAGAGAGAGAGAGGGAGCGAACAACGTGCGCCGAATAAATTTCAACCTACTTCTTCGCGGGCTTTTTGCCCCAGTTCTTAAAGTTCCAGCCGCGGCGGCCTGTTGGCTTTAATTAAATGACTCCTCCGCGTGAACGCGCCGCTGAGAAATCGGTCGAGCGCGAGGAAATCGAGATCGGCCGGGGGGGAAACCGAGGCGCGCGGTGTGCGCGATGCGTCGACGCGCCCTGGCCGTTCGACTTTTTGCCGGGGACTGAGGCGCCTTTTTCCTTCGCGGCTTTTTCGCTGCGGAGAGGCTGATTAGATGATCGTTATTTGTAGTGAATAATCGTTATTTGTAGTTATTCCAGTTTTCTTATCACAAAGTAAAATAATCATAATGTGTAATCGATTATACTCCAGACAATCTTTTCAAAAGTTACAAAAATATTGAAATCAATTCTGATTAAAATTTATAAAAATTTAATTTATTCAAGCTGAATTAATATTTTCTACAAGAAACGTAACTACTTGTATCAAGAACAGTAATACAAATAATGGGTTTCTTTGTGCTTCATAAATGTACGTGTTAATTAAAATATCTGGGCAAATTAAACTAAACCATGTCTAGACGTCTAACAGTTTACCCACTTTCATATTCAACTTTAAACTACTTTTCGCTTATCCATTTTATTACATATTACATATTACGCAGCATTTTCGAAAGTTATATACTTAATGAAAATGCGACTGAAAATTTGAATAAGTTTTTGAACAATATTGCGTTAACTTTTGTACAGACTTTTAAATAAAATTACACAGTGTCATGATTGAATAATTAATAATTGTCAATTTTAGTTTTCAATGTAAAATTTGATTACATCCACCGAATTTACGCGAATTATTCTGCGGTGATTCAGGCCGAAATAGAGTTTTAATTCGAGTCAAAAGAAATTCGACCATTTTATGTTCCCGCATATTTTTATTTCGTTCATTCCGCGATTTCGTTTCGCAACGTTCGTTAACTAAACTTTTTTACTTGAACCAATCCAAATCCAATTCGTACATTTTAGCCTTTTTGCAGTTTCACGCCACTTTTTAGTGTCGTATTGACACGAGCACGAATAATACAGACGAAACGTGCACATATAACAATGATATTTTCAAAATAGAAATAAATTTATCAGCTGGATTTTCATTTATTAATCTCCTTTAAATCTTATTTCGAAACTTACGTAACTGATGTTGATCTAATAACCAATTCTGGTACTCACCTGAAACAAAAGAGAATAATTTTTTATTAGCTTTAGGATAATAATTTTTATTAAATATTAGCAGATAAACATGCTGTACTAATTGAATTGTGAAAACATGTACACAAAATTTTCTCAGAAAAGTTAATTAATTAATTGTTTGCTATGCAATAAATCACATTATAAATTACACAGGGAACGCTACGAGATATAATTTTGTATAATATTACATCAGAAGCTTACAGAATTCAAACAATGTGTACTTCAGAGAATCTGATTAATCCTATAAATTAGGATAATTAAACGGGCTTATTCAATCAAACGTGCGAAAAGGGACTATATACGCAGCTAACCACGAAACAGTACACCGCAGACCGATTCCCCAGAATAATTAAAATATCTTTCAAGCGCAACCACGAATTCTTACCGAACGCCGCAAGAATCCATGCCACATTAGCTTTTCTCAAACCACGCGTATTATTCCCCAGAACAATAAGCAATTAATCACGAGGCCAGTTGCGAAGTGACAGTCTGGAAGAGATCGGACTATCTTCTAAATTAGGTAACGGCTGATACAACGGCGTTCCACTGGCCGATCGACCGAGCCTAGATCGATTATTTAAATTTACGCCTCGAAGGCACATTGTGCGCGGCTTGTAATCCACGGGGGGTTGTTTTCCTCAGCGCGGAGAGGCTTCTTATACAATGGAACGTTAATGATGCGCTGTAAGGTCATCGATACGTCACTGGAAATAAGTGCAATTTACGATGGATTATACGAGGACAGCAGGCCGTTTGTTTCTGGGGCGTTGGGGGCGAATGCAAAAATTTAATGATTTTATCCTGGCGATGTAATTAAATATTTGGAGGAAATATTTATCTTCGCGTAAAAATCCCTTTTAAAACACTGTTAAACAAAGATTTATCGTATTAAAATAAATAATTCACAAAAGCCGGCTTTTGTTGTAATTTTGATTGGTTCAATAATAAAAACTTATAATCGTATTTTGCGTGTAGAATATTTAAAGACGTATGATTTTTAATGAAATTACGTCGAAAATAAGCTTTTTCATTTTTTTTTGCTGAAAGCATTAATCTTTTAAAAAAATTGGAAATATCTTCGATTCAAATCGTGTTGTATTTTTTAGTAACCATCAATACAGTCGCTCCATTCGTGCGAATTTAACATGTCGATGTTACTATCAATCAACGACCATCGACAGTTCTTTGATATTTTGATTATCCACTTTATTTTTTTGACTTTCACAGAAGGATCAATAGGATATCTTCCTTGTAGGATTGGGTAAGCATGAGGAAATTTTGAAGTGTTAAATAATACAATCGTGTAATGAATAAAATGAAAAATTAAAGGAGATATTTAGGTAAGATTACATTTATATGGTTTAAATTAGAAATATTATCTATGTTATCTAGCATAGAAAAATTATAAACTAGTAATTCTAAACTAGCAGTATTGGACTATCGCATAAATAAAGTCTATAGATGAAGCTTGTGCAATTTATGGGTGGACAAAATAATAAAGTTAAAATTTCATATGTATAGAATAAACATCAATTTACTATTGAAAGCTAATATTACTTTATGAGGTCTTTTAGATAGGGAATGAATACAACAAAAACAAATTCGAATACTAAAAACGGTTCGCATCTAAAAAATTATCGTCACCCATTACATAGAAATAAATCCAGTGTGCTACACAACCCAGATTTCCTTGTGAATTTGGCAGCGGAACTCGAAGAAACGTATGTCGGTTATGTCAGGGCGACTCGTGATATATGAACGAGGCGACGCGTTACGCCTAACCGCGGCTAATTCATGGTTCTCGAATGCAGTACCGGCAAAGCCCATATCGCTCCAATACGTCGAATGGATTCACACTGCGGTCGGACGCGCGGGGCTTTCTATAAACCACCTCAATATGCATTAGGAACCACAGAATCGAGCGTGATTTCCAATACAGTTATGCCGCGTCGAATGCTCCGTCCGCAGCGAAAAAATCGCCCTGTATTATTCCCGCTATTCGCATATTAACAGTACATACGTACAGCGCCGGAGAATGAATTTTTCATGCGGCTCCATTCAGATGTAAAGGTTCTTTATGAAAATAGAGAGATAAATTCAACGCGGGGAATTTTGCCACTGTATTTTGTTGCTTTAATTAACGTAATTAATGCGCGGCTAATTGCAGTGTAAATTGAGTATTATTTTAATAACTAAATAAACGGGCCCGTCTCGTTATGAATTTTATTTGCATTTTTTCCATTAAGGTTTATGATTGTGATAGCGGGTTATTTATATGCGTTATTAAAATATGAATACAAAAGGTAGATTGCTATAAATTTAAGGTATAATGTTGATGCCTCCAAAAGGATAGTAATCTCAAAATATGTTATGAAAACACCGATATTTATTGTATTTCTGAAAAAACATTTTGTGATTAATGGATTGGTATTTAATCTCTTTTTTAAAAGGAATTTTTAATACATGTAGATAAAGATAAGCTAGTATACGTTGGATCCCTTACTATTGACGTTTTGAACATTACTGCATAACTGAACATCTTTTTTCTTACTTTAAAAGATTTTTCTGCCAATACCTTTTAAAGCAAAAGAGACCTACATCCACGCGGCGAGCGAGTTAATTTTTTGCACATCCATCAATACGTAAGTGCCCCTTCACCTGTCCATACATTTCAAACGCTTCAATCTCTAAATTATGCAAAATTTCAAGCAGCGCAGCCTGCATTAAGGCATCAAAGCAGACCAGCCGCGGATCGCAGAAACCCTGCCTTCGCAAGAGAAAAAGCTCAGCCTCCGGCGGCAGATGATAAATCCTCTAGCCGGGCAAACTCTGCCGCCAGCTGCGACGAGAGGCAGACACCAGCAGCTGTTGCACACCGCGATCTAATTATTCCACAATGGCCTCCAAGACGATGACGACGACGACGACGACGAGGATGATGAGGCGATCGATTCAGGGGAGCGGCTAATGACTATTCCATGGTCCCCGCGGCTTACGCAAGCCTGGACATTTGGGTCACACAATAATCACGAGCTGTCAAACGTCCGGACTTTACGGCTCCTACGCAGGCTGCCGGAGTAACGTTGAGTTATCGGCCGGGAAAACTTTGGCACGCGCCGTGCGAACGCAGCTCCTTTTCCTGCATTTTTGCCCTCTCTCTCTCTCTCTCTCTCTCTTTCCTCCTTCCATCCGAGCTTTATCGTTCGCGTTTACGGCGGAGCCAATATTCCGCGTCGGAGCTACTAACTTTTCAATTTTTGCGCTTCGGCTCATTGACCGCCCATAAATTTCATGCACCGACTCAGCGAAGGGAGGGGGAGGGGGGGACCTGGTACTAATCTTTGTTTGACTTCGACATTTGCCACCGGTTGAATTATCGCCGATGTGGGTCGATTATTGTGACAGGAAAAATGGTAATCAGATCCTGGAGAGTTATTAAGTCGATACCTTTCATTCAGTCGATACATTACAATTTATTCGACTGAGATCGACGACTGAATTCATTAAGAAATTGTTTGAATTGATGTTTCGTGTCATTAATATAAATTGACATAATCATTTCTTTAAGGAGGGTCTTGCACGAAATATAGTCTATATTAGAAATATAGACTATATTTTCTGCAAGATCCTCCTTAAACTGCAAGTCCCAAAACTTGTTTTTCTAACAGCTCAAGATATATTATTCAAGATATATTAATACATTGACTAAGAAAAAGCTTAGTGACTAATTCAATTAATCAATTTTTCGTCGTACGAAAAATGAATAGTTTATTCAACGAGTTAAAGCTCTACATAGTTATGTAGCGTTATAAATAAGAAAGCATAATAAAGCCGTCCAGCTCATAATGCAACAGACCTTGAGAAAGCGAGTAGGACTTGAAGCCGTCATGTGCGGAACGTTGAACTCAGCTGTCTGTTAATTTTCTGATGCAAAAGCAAACTCGCGAAATTGTAACTTCCACCGCGCTAAAAGGATTAAGACAAAGCAGTGAAAATTAAAGATATTATCTTTCAAATGCGATGTACCCTCGGCGATTTGTCCAATTGTCTTGTCTGAGTACGCCAGACACATTTTTTCTGATTACAGAAACTTTTGACGATCTTTCGTTGAATCACTTTAGCAGTGCACATTGTGCCGCTATCACTTTTATCCGCAGTTCATACGCCGCCTTAGGCTGGAATTTAATAAGAGCAGCAAACTTTTTCATTGGATTTACGACCGCAGTTACTACTTTTACTTTGAAAGAGTGCACTTTGCCGGTATTACCAAATTACTTTTTGTCGATATGTTGCTGATGCATAACATTGAAAGTTTCGAGGGACGGAGATGAACTATTTACCGTCTCGGCTTTATCCGTCAAAAAATACTCTAGTTTTCTTTCATTATTTTTTAATCGTAGCTGTACGAATTAAGATACGAGTTAAAATAATAATCAATCGATTATAATTAAAACGAACTTGAAAAACTATTCTGCCGCTGCTAAGATTGAACACGATATTACTCATTAAGTAATATCAATTATGATTGATTCTGTTTTAGTTATACAGAATACAGATCTAATAATAAATTAATTGCCAATATACGTTCAATAATAGATCAATATGCATCACTTTCTCTGTTAAATTCAATCACTATTGTATCGATTATTTAATATTCATCTATAATTTACTAATATTAGCATTACTTGTTTTCCTGAATTAAATTTTTATGTATAGCATTACTTTTAGTTTAAAGTAAATAATGAAATTCCTTCTATTTTAATCTTCCTGTTATATAACATATATTACTAATGGAGCCATCAAAGTATCGTATTTTAGTATTACTAAAATGAATATGGAAATGGGCAATTCCGTTGAAATGACGAAAACAGTTTGTATTATGCGAAATTATTCTTTATCTATAAGACACAATGTATAGCAAAGCGAGTGTAATTACGGCCCAATTTCACATTTATTCCCCTTATAAATCTCAAAATTCCCGAGTCCCGCACAAAACACAGCGCGTCCCATTCAACGCGCCGACAAGAAGCCATTCCCCGAGATGAGTAACATTGTTAATATCATGCCAACACAAGATTTAACTCCTCTCTTTTCCTTCGGGTGCTTACAAAGCGCGCGCCAGGAGATAACAACTCGTAAAAAGCCGGGGGTAGAAAACGGGCCGAAAGAGCGATAAAACGCGGAGCGGGGAAAGATCGCGCGCCGCGCACAATAAGACTTTCAGAAGACGACGGCCCGGCGTTGCGTGTCGTTTTCATTCACTCTCGGCGAGCTATGCCGCGCCGCGACGCCGCGCGTTCTCTTGTTTCACGACGACGACCAAGTCGCCGGAAGAAGAGCGGCGCAATGCAACGGCAATGAAAGCCTCGAGAGGAATTCCCGCGCGGCGCTCCGACGTAATTAAAGTCGGAATAATGAAAAATGAAAAGGTGGAAGCCGCGGGCTTTTTCCACGGCGCCCGTAAAAGTCCGCCGTTTACTGCCGCGCCGCGCGCCGCGGAAAGACGCGCGCGAATTTCGATGCGCTGATTTTAATGGAGCACAGCGCGCGGAGCGGAGAGGTAATGCGATCACGCGCGGAAAGTACGATCGACTCGCGGCGAGGAAATTGCCGGTTATCAATGAAATTACCGGCAAGAATGGGCCGCGGCTCGCTACGGACAAAGAGTTCGATTTCGCGGCCCGGCAGAGAAATGTAGATCGCGGCGCTTTAATTTTAAATTGGCCAGTTTGATTGATACGGCCGTGTACGCCAGGCGGCGCTAATGAATAAACACCGTGAATGGATGAGCCGTTCGGCTGCGAGCTCATAATACGGGACGGAATGCAAATCTGTGGGTAATTAGTGACCGCGAAATGCCACCGCTGCACTCGTCTTTTATTTTGCGAAATTTCCCCCTGTTAATTCCGCGCCGATTAGCCTGCCGGAGCTCTCGATGCGTCTTGCTCTTCTGTGTATCGAGGCTTTTGGGACGGTAATTGCACGTGTCTGCTGAAATGAATGCTCTTCATGCGAGTTGCTGATTATGGTAGCCGCTGCGGATCTTTTCAAGGAATGTTTAAAGATTAAAGCGAGCCTTCGATTCGTATAATTTGCCCTGGATTTCAAAGGAGGAAGCGTTTTAAATTCGCCATTGAGAAAATTCTGCGTTAATTGTTGCTCGTGTAATATCCTCTTGCGTGCACTTTCAGACCGACGCGAGGAGTAAACTTTGATGTTTCAGCATTTTTTTGACTAGCCGGTTATCTTTTCAATGCCGTATAACGAGACTAATAATCGAAAAGTGCATTCAAAGTTGATAAAGAAATTAGCTCCATTGATTTCCTGTATTTTAGAGATATTTACGCTCTACGGGAGAAGTGTTCGTACTTTTGAAAAGCATATGAAAACTATTACGTTCCATTAATAAGCAGATTTTATAAACACGATTTGATACCGCAGCACTTTTAGAAAGCTGCTGACCTTTTCAAAGCTATGTAAAGAGACGGAATTAACTGAGCATGTTCGCAGACTTGTTAGATTTATCAACTGCTGAGAGTTAGTCGACCGGAAAATGAATAAAATTTTATTTCATTGACAGCGACGCTTTCAATAAGTTATTATTGATCGTTTTATATTTCAACACGCAATTTGCATATTTTTACAATAAAGCTTAAATGTAAGAAAACGTAGCTTTGAAATACTGTGATGATTAAAATTCAAGACTTATTTGTAGCTCTTATCATAATAGTGTCAATAATGCAGATTTTTTGAGAACTTGAGATTATCGCGCATTAAGGCTGTTATGACTGGCGTAGTTTTTCTTGATAATATGAATACTTAGATACTGCACTATGTTAAAAATTGTATCAAATGATGTTTCAAGTTCTTATCTGAATCCACGCTAAATATTGCATTTTTTAGATCCTCGCCCTAAAAACGAAGAAACAGAGCTACTAAAGATGCACAATAACTAACTACAAAAAGAAGGTGAAAAGCTTGAGTGCTGTAATTAAAATTGTCTTCATATTTTTCCAGTAGATGATTATCTGACGTGCACAATTGTTTTCAGCTGCAGAGGATGAATGCAAATTGGTTCTTTGCTTGCAAGTGATGAGGTCATAGTTCTACGGTTTACTTCTTAAAAAGGGCTAAAAGAGTCAACGAATCTTGAAAAAATTAATTGTGTTTATGCTTTATTGCAATTAATATATTTACCGGACATAAAAAGTATTTTAATAGGAAATAAAAGTGTAGACTGATTTTTATTTTTACTTTTTTAATCAGGCACATTTCGCACATTCAGCGAAAATGGAAAATATCTAGAGTTTTCATTTAGTTTAAGTCACTTCTTAAACATCCTCTTTGCTTTTTTTTTCCTGAAACGTGATAAGTAAACTTTCATAACTTCGTATCTGAAAACATTTCCCCAAACGTTCGATTTCCAGAGCGGCGATGCATAATTGCGATAGTCTCCGGATGAGAAAAAAGATCCGCTTAATTTACATTTTGATGAATACTTATTTGAAAAGAATGAAAAACTCCGCCCCCTGCGCAAATATTCAATCCAATCTACGATATTTATCTTCTCTCATTGCTTCTCTTTGCTTACCTTTTAATTCACAAGCAAAAATGTCAAGAGCTTTGCCAAAGTATCCACCTCCGCAGCTCGGAATCGATACTGCGAACGATAAGCATCTCCCTATATTGCCGAGAGTTTCCAGCTCCTGGCGCATTTTTCGCGAATCGTCAGATTTTTGAATCCGGCTTAAGCTCCGCAGCGAAAAACTGCTTCCACTTTTGCCTTTCGACCCGGAGAGAAAAAAAAAACAGAAGCGCAGAAAGGGCGTCGAGCTCGCGAAAGTAAAGCTTGTCTTTTGAAAGTAATCCCATTGGCGGCGCGTCATAACGAGGGAGCGGCGCGTAAATGGGAGAATGCACCTCCGGCATTGTGTGCGCCAGGCTACAGTGGCGCCCTCCCGTTTTTAATTTCCCTTTCTTCGCTCTGTCTATCGCGACATAATGCCAAGCTGTTGCTGCTGCTGCGTGCGTGCTTTTTTTCATGGCCGCGCTGTGGGGAAGAAGAGCTACGACACACGAGCGGGAGAGTTTTAATGGCGCGCGCGTCGCGCTCCGGTAATCCCTTTTACGGGCTGCAAATGAAAAATAAAGGCGCCGTAGTCGCGGCTTTTCATCGACATAAACTCCATTTCGGCGCGAGAAAAATGCTCAGATTGGAGAGTGGCGTGCGAGCAGCCTTTTCCGCGTTTTTCAAACTCGGCGCCAGCAGCGCCCTCTAGCGTCGAGTTCGTCTAACGAAGGAAAAAAACGCGTAGCTTTTATTTTCCCCGAGAAGAGGAAAAAGAATGGTTTAATGTTAATAGGAAGCGAAAATATGAACAGTGGAATTCTGGGTATGAGAGTTGCTCGTTTAAATTTAAATTCGCATAATGTACTTAATGAAGGATTTTATACTGAATTATTTACGCATCACCGAGCAACGTGGTTTCTATTATAACTTTCATGCGCTCCACTCGTCCTCGTAATACTGTACTCTCGCCTTAAATTTTTGCTATTTCAGTGATTTCGTTTCAAGAACTCTGTTGCTCTCGCTCGCGATTGTCTATTTACATTCTATTCGGGGAAGCTGAGCTTCTCTCCTGGGACTTGGAAAATAATAAACCACCCCATCAATTAACAATATGCGGCGTGCACCGAAGTGCACTCGGCCAACAAAAACAATCGATAGTACCTAAATAGACAAGTACTTTATTTACGGCATTCTTATCCTTCAAACGTAATAATACAAAAATCAAACAATAGCATTTGAAGCAGTCACTTAACAAATACAGATTTTGACGTTGCGCCCCAAATTGATCTCACTTTTCGTTCACAGCAGCCTACTTATCATCGAATTTAACACTTTGTCAGGCTTCATTGTCAGAAGACTTGTTTTTCTCCCGCTTTTGAAATCAGTGATCCGATTGCCGACAATCAGTGCCGCTCCACTATCCACCATCATGTAATGACTCATTTTCCGCAATTCGACGATCCCCTCTCACAGTAATTGCTCGCGGAGAAGATGAATCGACGAGTTCGTTGACTTCTGCCGAGTGCTTGCGAAATTATTTATTAATGACATGCTGAACGAAGTGGTGGTCGCGGTTTTGCCTCTTCCTTGTCGTACGCGTGTCGGCGCACACCTCGTTTTCCACAAAAGACTCAATGGCAGCCTGCCAGCAAACATCTGTCTCTCTCTCCCTCCGCGAAATATACGCGTATACATTATGCACCTCCTCCTCCTCCTCTTCCTCCGGTTGAAGCCGCGACTGCGACCTTTACATACCCCGCATTCTTTCGGCGTTACGCCGCTCGCGCGCCTCTGGTTTTGCCGGCTGTCGACGGAAATCAGAGCAGGCACAGGCTGCCGTGTTCCCCAGCCAATCGGTTTGTCGTCTCGTCGCTCTCATTGAATTCGCCTGATGTATGGCTTCGAACTTTCTTCGGTACACGGAAATTATACGATTGAGCTTTCGGAAGCTTTTTTTCTAGATTCGAGGGAAAATAAATCATAAACTCTTTGATCTTTGCTTTTCTTAGGAAGATTTTAGTTATTTTTTATGACTGGAGTTTCGCATAAAGATGAGATGCTATATGGTTTAAATGGTTTACATTGTCGATTGATTCACTCTTCTGCACAACAAATGTATTCGTACCAAAAATACGCATGTAATAATATCTTAGTGAAACGAAAAGGTTGGTATATTTTCCAAAAAACAATCGATAACTCTGACAATGCGCATATCAACGTTCGTACTGGAATTAAAATCAGATGCGTCGATAGAAATGTTTTTATGAAACAATTCTGAACGTGAATTGTACCTTTTTGTATTCTGATCGTGAAAAGGGGTCAGTAGGTGGGCTTTTTTAAGAATTCATGTGCGAATGTTGCGAAGGTTCATCCACTAACACAAGGCAAAATTCTATATTTATTTCGTAGGAGTGTTCCTTCTACTTTAGCTTTCATGTATGCAAAATCTGAAACACTTCCAACTGATCAATGCAAATCCTCTTTGAATTCGCATGTTGTCACTTACTTGCAGCGCGGATAAGCTGAAAAAGCCGGGTATAATTAATTTTACATTATTCTCTTTTGTAACATTGATTTTCACTGGAAAAATTCTTGCTTGCAAAAATCTTAATTGCAATCTTTCGCCACCTGTCGCGGACTTGGCATTTGGCTACTTTTGTCAAAAATCAAATATGTATCAAGAATAATCAGCTGCCTTGAAAGAAAAAGATATAACCACATTTTATAAATAGAAATTCGTAAAAAATGACATTGTTTTAATATTTCTCTAAAAGTGATACACCATTTTGCAGCAGTCTTCTATCTCGCGCTTAACAGGTCAGTAACTGGCTCTGTAGCAGACTAATTTCCTCGACAGTGAAAATGATCATTTTCAATCGAGTGCTCAGTTAAGATCTTCGATAAATTGCAATTTCAGCAGTAATCGCTCGTTAGACGACAACTAGCCAGCCGAGTTCTCTCGGGCTTAAAAAGCCGGCCGGAGCATTTCCGATATCCTCTCTCTCTCTCTCTTCTCCCTCTAATAAATATATAATACCTTAAGAACCGGCGAAAAAATCGGCCGGGGAAAAACAGTCGGGAGCGGGAGTTAAAACTGGAACAAGAAGCTTAGGGACGCGCTTTCTGTCCTCGGGATTAACAATATTGATCCGCGAGAACTTTGCGGAATCAAGAGCCCATTGAATACTCCCCTTTCCCCCGGATTAACCTGGTTCTTATTTTCGCAGTGAGAGAGAGAAAGAGAGAGAAAACGAAGACGCGCTTGGCAATAAAACAAAGCCCGGGCAACTGTGTCATATTTCGGCCCAACGAACTTTCGGCCCGTAAGATACGATTAAGGCCCCCCCTTCCGCAGTGCATTACGAGCGCGCAGTGCAGCGCGCCGCACCACTGAATCTTGATTTCGCTCATTTGGCCGGGGATTTACAGCGCGGTGCGCCGCCGCGTCGCGGAATGGAAATTTTGCGCGCTTTGTCCGCCCCGCGACGGGCTAATTGACGAAAGCGCGCTCTCTCTCTCCGCGCGCACCTGAAAGTTAATGGGATGCGCGGACGGACGGTGTAACCTTGAGTCACGCACACGGGGGAAAGGAGGATAGGGCGGCTGCGCGTGGGACGAGGAAAAGTGGCCCGCGGGGACTCGGGGGCCGATTAGAGCGCTCGATCCATTACGAATCGGACCCTCGAATCTGCCTTTTGTTTTATGGCCGGCCTGGGGAAAAGGGATTGCGCTCCTGGACGAGAGGAGAGAGACTCTTTCCTCCGCAGGCCCCGGCAGAATCATTGCCGAGCTGACCGAAGAGTTTTTCGCGCTCCGGCGCCGATGCCCCCCCCCCCCCCCCACCCC
>UCOL01000358.1:0-71783 GCA_900474335.1 Ormyrus nitidulus
GGGGGGGGGGGGGGTCGTTGAGGCAGGAGTCGCCGCGCCGTGTTGTGACCGCTTCTTCGATATTGACCATCGAAACTTCGACGGCGGCTACGTTTGGCTGATAACGACAGTTTGGCTCGCCTCGTAATCGACGAGGCGAACGCCGCAAGATTTTTCGAACGGCGCGCTTCGAGAGAGAGAGAGAGAGGGCTCGAAAGCGAGGCGGCAGCTGCGAGCGCCGCGACGCGCAGTTTGCGTGCACGTTCATTCGAGAAATTCGAAGGATGCGCGCCGCTCGAGTGGTCGGAAAATCGCACCGCCGCAGCTCGCGCGCATTCTATTCGATTCGGGAAATTTTTTATTTCGAAGCCGCCGTGTTTGCGTCGGCGTTTAAAGCACGAGTCCTATTTTCATTGATCGGAGCTTTTTGCGTTTTCTTTTTTGCAAAAATCGCCAATTCGTTTCTAGTTTCGCGGTATATTGTTAAACTTTTTCAGAAAAATTTGCCATTCAATTTAATTTCAGGATAAGATTACCATCTAATGATATCCATTATCATTAACGGCTGCCTTCTTAAATGCATCCTAGCACGAATCAATTACACTTCATTACTATATACGAATGCCGCATTACCGTATCCGCGACAATGACCCTTTCTTATCGATTGTTCGCTAATGGTAAGACATAAATTGCAGCTTGTATTATAATAACTACAATTGTAATTTGAGCATCGCCCACCGAGAGTCACCGTTAATAGTGAGCCTTTCCTTCCGTACTATCATGTTTCTCTGATACCTTCGTTAATGAACTTGAAGTTTTTTTAAAACAAGTCTATAGTTTAAGCAAAAGTTTTACGAAAAAGTGAATGAATTGATATTTTGTCAATTTTTCGCGAAGGCAAACGAGCGTAAACTTTTTGTTCGAGCTAATCCCAAAAACAAATTCAGGGGCATGCATAACAAAGATAGATTTAATTTATTTGGGATACTTGAAAGAGGCTCCTTTTTCCTCTTTGCGTTAATAAGCACTAGGATCATAAGAATAGACATGCTCGTTTATCAGCGGGGGTTTTTGGCACTCTCCGTTCCCTGATCTATGGTGGCTGTTCGTCGGCCATATAGGGACTGCAAGACCAAAGGACGCCAAGGCACTTAAGGACATGTAGAAAGAATTTTACTTTCTCCCCCGTTTGCCCGATGCTCCAAGGGTTTTCAGCTTGTTTTCCCTCTCGAAACCGCTATATTTATCATCTCTCTCCCACGATATTTGCCGGTGCAATTTTTCTCGCTTCGCCGTCCTCTGCCCCCTCCCTCCTCCTCGTAGGTGGCGCAGGGCGCTTTTCCATATTCGTCACGTGTTTCGCTGCTCTTGTTTTCAACGAGGAGCGCGGGCGCGCGCTTTTTCCTCCCTCCCCCCGTTCCTTTTTGCGCGTGCCGCGAGGCGGCAGCAGTCTCTCTTTCCGCGCGCGAGCTGCCCTCCTTTATTGCTACTTGAATTGCGATTTCGTCACGGGCTCTTGACTCCGACGAGTGTACCGCGCGCGCGAACCTCGCGGCAACGCGTAATGGAAAAAAACTCTCACGAGGGCTCCGAGCGAAAATTGAGGATTTCGAGTGTTTTCTCGTTCTCGCGGCGTGCGAGTATCCTATTCGCATCGTTTACAGCGCTGCGGGCCAGGAGATTCGCGCTCCTCGTGTCGTGCGATCAATTGACAGGGTTATTGATTGACACGGACGTTAGCTTTCATTTATTGAAAGAAATTTATTGCATTTCAACAGTGTTGATTTCTATCGTTTATTAAATTAAGAAGAACAAATTTATTTCATTGGTTAAATAAATAAATTATTCTGACATGCAATGAAAGTTACAGGGAGAAATCTTTAACTTTTTGATGATTCAAAATCCGGCGCATTTTCAAGAACTCGAATACAGTGCCAACAATAGAAATTTTTTATTGAATTGAGTGGATTGAAGAATAAAGTGCCACTATTTTTATAGTATTGAACTCAATTTATTAAGATTACAGCAAATATTTACAAATAATTCCTAAAAGTCCTGTTTGCACACAATGATTTTATAAAGTATTTCTTACAGCCCGCTTGATCCATCCTATATTGTACCTGAACCTGGCTTTGAGCAGCACTTTTTTCACTTTTGTAAATAGAAAAGCAATTGCATGAATGCACTCAAAAAAGAAGCGATTCATAAAAAGCATTGAAAAACAGATAAAAATCGAAATTCAGCGTTTTCTGGCCAGCGCGAAATCACATCCGTCATTTGGAAGTCTCGACAAAGGCGTCGGCGCAGTAAAACTTGAGCGCACAATAGATATTTTCTTGCCTTCGGCCCGGAGTCACACCAGGTATAAGCCACAGAAAGTATTTCTTTTCATCGATGTAAGAGCAGAGGTGGAGCGCGTCCATTTCGATTTTCCAGAAAGTTCCTTCTCTCCCCAAGTGGAGATTACTCGAAAAGGGCAAGAGGACAAGCACCGAGTCCGAGGCGAGTACGTGGGCGGCGGGTAAAGAAATTTATTCACCCCTTTGGGTGAACTATTAATAAACGAGCGGCGCGTTAACGCGCTGCAAATGTATCGCCTCTGCCCCCGCTCCGTTTGATCCTCTCTCTCTCTCTCTATCTCGTCGTCTCGCGCGCGCGACCAAAGGCTCGATGACGGCGATTAATTCGAGTCAATGGGCGATGACCTCGACTTTCCTTTCGCGAGGCGTGTTCTTTCGACGGATTATATATGATGGGTTATTAGAGGGATTGGATACACGAAGATGCCGAGAAACAGGAAGAATTAATAATATCGAATTAATGAAATGGAGGCAAATAATCAAATTGAAAGGTGTGGAATTATTTTTTTTTTTCTAATTCGTATTATATTCTCCTATTCGTATCTAATTCGTACATAGAGAGCGGATTCATGTTACAGAATCGTAAAATGTTTTAAATAATGTGTAATAAATTGTGGCTTAATTGTTAAAAAAAAAATTAATAAATTGTTGTTTTTTTACTTTCGTAATAAAAATATTAAATTTGTTCAAACAAATGTTTTTCGTAGTAAAAAATGAAACACGCTATTCCTTAATAAAATCAAATCACAAAATTAAATTATAAAACAATTATTTAATTCATCAGAACATAAATTTATGCACAAGAATCCGAAGAATGAAGAGGGTGTAAAAGTGAATGAAAACAAATAATTAACACGAGAATCATAAAAGGAATGTGAACAGAGTAAGGGGGAATAAATGAATGTCGTGCGACGAGGTTGCTGATTGGCGTCAATATTTTTTCCGATATCTATCAGTATCAACTATTAAGAAGATGGGTTGAGATTTTTCGTCCCGAGAGGACAAAATGATTAATGCTCTGGTAATTGATTCATTGATTAGCACAATTAAGGCTATAAATGCTTTTAAAAATCCTGAGTTTAAAATTGTAATTTTTTTCAATTATTTTTAACTTAATATTTAAAAGCCTGTATACTTTCATTAAGTCGCTTCATATTATTCTCATAAAAATACTTGTTTTGAGAAATTCAAGGTTCAAAATAGCCTCTTACTCAAATTAATTAATTAACTCAGTTTCAGGTTTAGCATGAGATTTTTATCTATTATAATGAAACTGAATGAACATTGCTTGTATAAAATCCTTTTTTTATAAAAAAATTTCATGAAATTTTTCACCTACTTTTCGTAAATTTTTAATAAATTTAGTTGTTTAAAATTTGTTTCTTCTTTATATCATAAATGTTTTTTAAACTACATTACCCTTGTTTAATTTAGTATACTATATAAATTCTGAAATTGAATTTGTATTAGTGGAATAACTGTAATTCACATGTAATTTATGACAGAGCGAGACTCGATAAAAATTTATGCCGGCAGAAATAAATGAAAAAGACTTAATGCACGAAGCGGATAGATTTCGGAGAAGAAGCGAAAAATAATAGAAAATTAGTGCGCGTAAGCGGCGGGGCTTTTTGGGGTAAAAAGCGGCGAATTAAAAATAAGTGGGCTCGGCGGCCGGGTACGCTATCATTTCCAGCTCGGGAGGAACGCGTTATTGATTTATCGATATTAATTGCCGTCGTCGCGGCGTGTAGGTAGTTTCTCCGGCGTCTAGATGAGATCAGAGGCGCGGCAGCCGTGTTATTTCCTGGGCGAAGCGGTGCGGCGGCGGCGGCGGCGGCGGCGGCAGCGAGATCGATGAAGCGTAGGCTGACCCTTCGCGGCCAACGGGATACGCTTTTTGTTTTACTTTGTCAAAAGTCCTCGCGCGGCCGACCTCGACATTTGTCTCCTAAAATCGGGTGTATTTTGCTACTCGCGCTTCTTTAAGCCCTCCGTTACGTACCGGATGAGCGTTTTCTTATTCCTACGACAAATACAATGCTGACCCTTTTTAAGCTGGCTTTTTTGCATCAGTACCTCTTTATGATTTCAATTCAGGCTCTTTTTATGTTGTTGTTATTCATCAAAATAAATTTTAAATTAATTCCGAAAAATATTTCAAAATATTTAATTATAAAGATAAATATCAATCCAATTATAAAGAGTGATTTATGGACCATTTTATAAAAAATGTTTTTCCAGATATTTGTAATTAAATATGAAACATATATTACGCACCTTCGTGTCAAATGCAAGTAAAAATATTCTGTAACGTGCAAGAGAAAAAGCAGATAAACAAAGTTTCTTTTGAAATATTCTAAACTAAAAGCACATCAAAAAGTTAGATAACCCGTCTAAAAAATATTGTCAGTGCACGCAAAGCCAAAATACATATTCTTCCTACCAAAATCAAGACATCATCCTGCCAGTAAAAGTTGACGCAAGAATCGCAGAGAATAGCTGTAAAAAACACATATCAGAAAAGTAAAAGAAACTTTGACAGATAACGGAAGGAAATGTAAACAAATAGATAAAAAGAGAGAGGAGGAAAATATTTCAGAAAAAACGAAAACGATATTTTATATCTTCTACTAAAGTCGTAAATGTACTCAGTGAAGAGAGAAGAAATTATTAAACAACATTACTGCTATGAGTAATTTTAAATTACTTGTTGGTATTTTAATTCCCTACAGTGCCATATTCGAATGAAATATTCGAAAAAATGAAGTATAATGATCAATTTCTATTAATTAGCTTGCAAAAAAATTCAGATTACATTTGCTACAGCGTTTTCTCGTCCGAAATACTTAAAAAGTGAAAAAACGTCAAGGTATTTATTCGTCCGGATCTGCCGTAAATTTGTACCGCGCCTTATTTCCGTGGATCAAGGTGTTCGCGCAAAGAAATGCGAAAAATGCAGAACGAGCGAGAGAGCTCGAAAAGCGAAGGAAGAGGCGATCCGAAATAAAAAAAAAAGCCAAAAAAGAAGAAGAAAAGGAACTGGTCCAGCTCGGGGCCGCGGCGTATAATGGCCCAGCTAGCAGGAACGAAAAAGGGCTGGCGTGTGCGCCAGACGGCAGGCTGTACGGGGGTGTAGCAGCGGCGGCGGCGGCGGCGGTGGCGGCGGTTCCGAGCGGCGACGGGAGCGGCCGAGCGGGGCCGAGGCGGCGCGTGGCGCCGAGCGAGAATCTCGGCTCCGGCAGTCGCGAGTCGGTCGCCGCGTAGTCTGCTTGTCGGGGGACGTGTCGCTGCTTCGCACCGGGAGCCTCGATCTTCTGACAGTGAAGCTGCGCCGAGCGGGCTCCCGAGCCTCGTGAAATTGTTCTGTGAATTTAGCCCAGTGATTTTTTCCCGTTCGGCCTGCCGAACCTTTGCCGTGTTTCACGTGCGATAGTGAGCTGCGAGTTTTTAGGATTTTTTGACTTGTCCGGCCGATCGGATCGGGAGATAGAGGTTGTGATGGCGACGAGGCTCTGCGTGCTGTCACGCGGCGCCGGGCCACTGCAGCCGAGAGGGCAGCCGATTCTCTGATCTCGCGAGGATTCAAAGGAGTAAGGAAGGAAGGAAGGCTCTGCGTCGAGGAATCATGTGCGCGGCGCAACCGATAGTGCGATAAATGCCTGTGCTCCCGGCTGATAAGCAAACGCTCCTATCAAAGTGTTACCGATAAAGTTAAGGCCTGCAAAAATGCCGTTCCACAGTTCGCTGAGGCTGGCGATCCTGCTGACGATTTTCGCATCCATCGTTAAAGGTAACTTTCGAAATCCGCCTCTTTGTATATTTAAAATGATGCGGCTCGTTTAAATTTCCGTGGGCCGAAGATGCTGCTTTTGTTTACTGCCTGCTGTTGATATCCGTATGAATGAACTCGGAAAAAGCCCAATGTATTTACAAGGGTTCTGAGATATTGAAATAAAATATAGAGATCGAACGAAATTATAAGATGTAAGAGTGGTATGGTAAAATTTTAGATTGCAATTTGTCAGTCTAATGAAAGCATAGTAAAGCAAAATAAGAGCGGCGATTCCAAGCGCAAACATCCGGCGGATAAGTCGAAAGTCCCGCGGCTTGGCGCGGCTCGCGCGTAAAATCTCGCCGCCGCCGGCGGCGCGGCGGTGCATTGATTCCGCAAATTTTCATCGCGCGCCTGTAATACGTCGAGGCGGTCACGACGGGGACGCCGTTCGCGCTCCATTATGCGATCGCGAGGCCCTCGCTCCGTGAGAAATTTCTCGGCGGACGACCGAGCGGAGAAAATTGTTTCCCGGGCGCTCTTCTCCCTTTAACACTTTGTTTCGAGGTGGGAGGGAGACGAGAAGGATAAGAGGCTCGCGATGTTTTAAGTAATTATTGCGCTGTCGAGTTTATTCGATTAGCGGTCGAGAGCCAAGTTTCCCTCGGGGCGTCAAAGTCTGAGCAAACGATTGAGTTTTCGAGATACTTTTTCTGCGGACTTTATCTTTGCCGCCGCTGGAGTTCACCTCGAGCGGTAATGCACTGAACATGAGTCTGCAATGCATTTTAGGTTCTGAATGTACTAATTCGATCGTCAGGAGGTTCTGTCGATGAATTTCAGTGAAAACTCGCATAAATCTAAAACGAGGGTAAAAGGGACTTGATAATAGAAATCGGAATTAACTGCATTAAGGGAGCGTAACATTGTTAATCTAGAAGAAGCGAGTAAAGCAGGAATCGGCGCAAAGTAAAGTCCTCTCCCGTCCTTAATTACGTAGAAAGGTTTTTTAAAGTTTTCGCTGCCGGCGCTCGTATACATGTATATAACGAATTAATTTCTTTCATTGTGGAAAAGTCAAGGAGAAAGGCAAGAGTGGGCAAAGGTAAAAAACTATAGCCCGCGAAGAAGAGATCGGAGAGCGAGAGAGCTTTGGTCGCGCAAAGAGATTAAGAGATTGCTTTCGGAGCTCGGAGGTCCGCGCAATCGAGGTATATACCGAGAGACGAAGCGCAACGATCGAGACGTCGCGGTAGATTAGCGTCGTTCAAGCTTTGAGCTCGTCTAAAATTTATACGGAAGAGAGGCTCGATAGCCGAGAGGAAAAAGCCGAACTTTGCGAACCTTCGGTCCTTAACTCACTCTGATTTACGGCTACGAGCCTCTCTGTTTAACTTCCTAAAATACGCCTGTCCAATTTAATTGATTTGTTTTCTTTTTTTTTTAATTAATTACCTGCTCCGCTTCAAACAATTAAAGTACATTTCTTCGATTGCCTCTCTAAAACTTATCAATTAACTTATGGTTGTAATAATAATTCACTTGATATATTTTTCTCGTTTCTCTTATTTCCGTACATAGGAAATATACTAATTATTTAGAAATGCATGCTGCACTTGCTGGAAATCAGTTTATACATTTTAACTAAGAAAGAGAACAATCAATTTCGTTTAGCTTTAAGAAGTCATGCGGTCTTCTAGTTAATGATATTATAAAGTTTTCAATATAATAGTGCCATTTTTTTAAAAACTTTGATGCTAAAAATACAAGGTTCTAGATAATATGTATAAAGTTGGAATGACTTTCACATAATTACCTCTAGAGCCATGCAGCGTTAAAGTTTTCAGTAAAGGGCATTAAACCCGATTAAATTTAGCAATGGGCGCATGTAAAATCGGACTGATAAACAGTAAGAGGAGGCTCACTTCCGCAGTAAAAATACATCCCAATCGATAGCATATAGGTTCGAAAGGTCGATCCGTCGCTCATAGAGGGCTTATAGATGCGGGCCCCAATCGAGTTCAAAGTCTATTTTCCGTTCCGTCTGCGTTTATAATAGACCCACGTACGGAGAGCTTAACGCGTTAAAAATGTCCCCGCTGGATATTACGGCGCTGTTCGCACTCGAGCGAGCGCAAGAGCAAACCGCTACCAGACGCGGCCGTACACTCCGGGAATTATTAATTGAAATCTATAGCGCGGGCCACTATTATGTTGTAGTCGTCTCCGTGTCTCCCGCGCTAAAGATAGACTCTTTCCCTCGGCGGCGCTCGGCGACGGCGGAGCTGACGTGTATATGTGTTCGCTGCTCAGTTGCTCGCGCGCGCGACGGCCGATCATTTGCAAAAAAAAAACGACAACGCCCCCGTCCTGCATAATCGATAGTTCCGTGTCTGCATTGCTCATACGAGCGCGCGCTCGTTTTTTCCCCCCTTACGAGCAAATTCGCCGGCGAATTTATTATTCTCTTCTCTTCGTCCGCCGTAATATGAAAGCGTAATGCGCCTAGCCTCCGGAATTATTCAATCAAGATATTGCAATATTAAGATTAAATTTAGTAAGCATTAACAATAGACGTAGAAATCTTTTAATAGCTCGCAATAAAGTATTAAGCTGCACTGCATAGAACAAGGGCTTATCTTTCCCAGAATAAGTGCTCATGAATATTTTATTGATTGCGTCGGAATACTCAAGAGCTGGAAGTCAAATATGAAAAGTTTTCATTATTGAAAGCCAACAAGCGGCTCGAAATCTTGATTTCATTGAAAATTTAATGCACCTTTTGTCCGTCTTCACGATAATATTTTGATAAGTGCATAACCGTCGCGCAATTTGATGCAGGCGCTCGTTGAAAAAAGCGTCAAACTAGATTATATGCGCAATCGTTAATTTGGAAAAGTTCGAGTTCAAGGCTCCGGCCTAAGTGCGGATTCCGCGAAAGCCGTCGAAGCGCAAATATCGAGTAAACAAGCTGGAGCGGTGAAAAACTGGGTCTATCCATGCGCGCGGAGCATCTCCGGCGATAACGGCATAATTGATTGGTGCTGCTGACTCCTTGCCGCCGCTTGTCGTGCGCTTATCGCGAATGACTGATACCTTCTCTCTCTCTCTCTGCCCGTGGCTTCCGTGAAAAATCCCCGTTATCGAATCGTTAATTATTATTGACCCTATTTTTGCGCCTTTGTTGACGCTCGATATCATGGAACACTTGTGCCGGGGCTCGTTAGAAAGCCTTAATCGGTGTATCGCGAAAACAGCGAAATTATTTCCAAGCCGATCGACTGCTCTGCACGTTGCTCATTGTTTGGTCAGAGATTTGCGCGTCACGCGTCGGTGCGCGAGATATTTTTTTCAGTTGCGCTCGGACAAAAATAATTAAATTAGACAGAGCGATCGCATCGCGTGAAATGTTCGTTTTCCGAGTAATTTTATCGCACAGATTAATGCATACTTTCGGAGTAATTAGTTACAATTGAAATTAAAATTATTTTTTCTACCGCCGTATCGTTAAAAAATCTATTTTCGTGACGTCCAAAGTCATAATTCTCAAGAGAATTCTGCTGTCGGAGTCATCTTCACCGCAGAGTTTTTGCACTCAGCTCTCGTATAAACAGTCTGAAAACCTTTTTTTTTTGACCACGAGGCCCATCTTCTCGCTCTTAAAATTCGGCCTCCCACGACCGTTTCTTTCGCTCGCTCACATCTTTTTCTCTCCGTGTAGAACGGCGTTTAATAAACACAGACGAGTACTAAAAATTTTTAGTCGTACTCTTGCGGACGGCGAACCTTTGCGACGCAAGAAATTCACGAATTTCGAGTGGTTGGAAAACTACTTTGAAAAGATTTCCCCTTTGAGAGCAAAGCTCGCGAGCCGTCAATCCGGAGAACGGCGAAATCGACACTTCCAATTTAAATATGTAAAGTACACCCGTAACTCCCTACTGAACCGACGGGGCAACTTCTTTTTTTTTGCGCACTTTTTTAGCTTCCACGTTCTATCAATTTAACTTATTCGGTACTGCTGTCGCTACCGCTGTTCCGAGTCTAGAAACTGCTTGACCCGCCGAACGGTTGATCGACTTTTTTTAAAGACCTGCGTCTGTTATTCTATATTTGACTCGCAGGTATTAATAACTCGACTATGCATCCGAAGTCACATATCACGATCGCGCGCTGCTCTTGTGTAGAGATATATAGTGCTTTATTGAAATACACGCTGTTATTTACGTTACTAGATTATTTTTTTCTTACGATTGCATTATTTATATGTACAGTGCAATAAATAATTGTCATGTTAAAACTGCCATTATTCTAATGACACTGTTTCTCGCATAATTAATATTAATTATTCATGCTAAAAACTAAGCTAATAGTAAATACATTGAAAGTTGGAATTATAAAATCATAGTTGTAAAGAATGAAACTGCCGCTACCCACTTGGACCGTAAATAGATATTTGTAAAAGCTTGTTGCGTGGGCTATCGCGTATTGAGCGATAGGAATTGCGCGGAAAGCAGGATAATTTACTCGCATTATTTACTCAAAGAGCGAGAGGCCCCCGCACTAGGACATTAACGAGCCAAGTCGACACCGAGGAAAGAAAGTCGTATGTATAAAGTATACACGGGGAAGAAAAAAGGGGTTAGAGTGTTTCTCCTTCCGCATCAAGCACATTACATTACAGACTCGAGCGGCGCTCGGTCGGCGCCCTATCACTTTCTTTGCCCGCCTAGAAGCTAGAGTCGCATGCACGGCCTATACGTAGCTATACACGTGTGGATGCCGCGTGAGAGAGAGAGAGAGAGAGAGGGAGAGAGAGAGAGGAGATCGGCTCGCACGAATTGGCATTAATTAGCGAACAAACCAATTAAGTCCTCGGCTCCGCGAGCTTCGACGTTGGCTCTCTACCTGCAGCGGCGATGCGAGCGGAGAAGCATTTTTGCTCTTGATTAAGTGCATCATCTGGCCCGCCGCCGCGGCAGCAGCAGCGGCAGCGGCAAGCACACGGGAGAAGCTTAACTAATGGTAATGGGCCGCTGTTAAATAAGTCACTGCGAGTTGACAATGAGTGTATACGTAGCGATTTCTATTTGCCCGCTCGAGCTTTCGATGGTCTCTGGCCTTTGTATGCATCTAACAATCGCTCTCAGCGAGGTTTCTTACCTTTATTACGACGTGAAAGAACGTGTCGTGCACGATCGCCGTGTAGTTCAATTCACTTACATTCTTTATTAACGTTTCTGGCATTAAAGTCTGATTCTCGAGGGATATTGTTGTACTATTGTTGTGCAAATATCATTTTATGCATTTTAATCAAGCAGATAACAACGGATTTTCGCTTGGCAACTGATTGAAAACCGTCAATCATACGCGGAATTATACAGCTTAGTTTCTTTTACAAACACACAAGTTTTTCGAATGTAAGATTACGAACGGAATGCGATAAAGGATGATGTTTCGAGCGACGCGTCTGGTTATTCTCAAAGTATACAAGTGTTTGTAAAAATACATTAAACTGCTGATAATACACAGTATTCAAATTCGAATCTTTTGAAAATCTCGAATGACCTTCCAAGAAGCAATAAGAAACATAAATTTTTTGCTTTCAAAGATAAAAATGTTGATTCAGTACACTCTGCTTTATTTACAGTTCGACTTGAATGCGATATTAAAATGCATTTTTCGGCCCTAATAAATTCGAGAAATTTTGATTACAAGGTTATCTCTCGCAGCCCCTAAAGATAAAACCCGAATTTAACGACTAAAGCTCAGAGGGCAGAGGAGGAAAGAAAAAGAAAAGGGCTCGCGCCAGCTTTCAGGCGTCGACTCCTAATATCAGTTATAATTTTTATCGGAATCGTCTCTTGCCAGGCGACGAGAAACGCTCGCCTTAAACGAGGTGTCGCGGAACTGCAGCGTCTCGCCGTATGGGAGCGAAAAGAGTGGGGAGAGAGGCAGGCGCGCGTCTGGATATTGTCGTTCTCCATCGGCGCGTTGACAGTCCGGCTCGTTACGAGATTCCGTGAATACTATCTTCCCTCTCTCCTCCGGCTCCTCTCTTTTTCGTCCTCCGCGAAAGCGAGACTTAATAGTGCCAGGGCGCACGCTTGAAAAAAAGGCTCGTTGTTCGCAATTACGCGCCGATTATTTCGGGATGCATAATACGCCAAGTGATTTATTCGTTTTAATTTAAATGGAAATTTCGGAATTTAGGCTATTCAACGTCAGCGAGTCGCGTTCCGTAATTTTTAAGCTGTTGCGCGAGCTATTAAACGCGCTTGTCGTTTTTAGCTTTTGCTGCACGAGTTTATTACAATAAGGCGCCTAGTGTCTATTACGGTGCGAATGAGTGAGTCAGAGCTAGAAAAACCGCCTGGAAAGAGGTTCGAAGGGATATTTCTCGACTGGATCGCGTAGGACGCTTAGTTCTATTTTAAAGGACATTCCAGGCCGCAAATAAGCCTGCATTAACTGCGCCGAGTCACACCGACGGACGAGAAACTGAACTGATATCTTCGAGTTTGATTTGTCCGCTTAAAAATCGCTAGTCAAAGCGAAGCTCATAAATCCGCGTAAGACAAGTCCAAGTACAGCGTAATAGATTTATTGCTCTCTCACGAAGCAGAAAAACGGAGCAAAGAAAGAGGCGGATAAGAAGGGAGTAAAAAAAAGGTACGTCATCAGTACTTGTCCAGCCTGAAACATATATGCCGCGAGGCTCGAAATAAAAATCGAATAAATTTGAAGCGATGCGGATATTTATTAACTAAATTTCTTTGCCGCACGCAGTAAACGAAGTTAACACGTAGCCGCGTATAAATTTATCAAAATTTCGCAGCCTGCAAAAGCTGCTCCTATTTAGCGATACAAAATTGTTTGCGTCAGCGTCAAGTACAATAATTAAGCGAGTTATTCGCCGGCGAGAGCGCGCGCGCATTACTTATTATGCACCGTACCTGCCTGTTTTTCGCGCGCGCGCGCACATTACAACGTTATTCCCGCGGAGAGCGCAGGTCGCAGTGCAGAGCGAGAATAAAAGCAAGCCTCGGCTCTAACCGAGAGAGAGAGAGAGAGAGAGAGAGAGAGGGAGAGACCGTAGGCCTGTGAAGTCCGCGCAGTCTGCGCGTGCTGGTTCGCGTCCGGTCACGAGTCGCGGCGTCGGCGGACCCGCGGGATTTATCGTATCGATCGATCCATCGGGACCGTTTCGCTCGCCATTAACCCCGTAATCGTCGGACGCTGAGCTCTTTCTCTCCCTCTCTCTCGCACGCGCGACCTCGGCGACTCTCTTTTATATATATATATATATATGCTATTTCCCACAACGAGGCTGCAGGTCTGCGCTCTTTTGGGAGCGAGCGCCGCGGCGTTCTCCCCGAATGAATATTCCGCCGGCTCGGATTGATTTTTTTTTTTTTCAGCCTTTGCGAATGCCTCGCGCGATTAGGTTCATTAGCTGGCGCTGGCAAACGTTCGCGCGCAAATATTTGCCCAGCCGGGCGAATATAATTTATTTTTAAATCTCGCGATTGCCGTCGACGGGAGGGGGAAGGTTTGCTTTTCATCGTCCGAGGCGAATTTCGCTGTCGAGCTGGAGATTCGGCGCAAAAACGAGCCTATATCGGCTACTTGAAAACGAATAAAGTCTGAAAGCCGGGATCGGAGATGAAGCGGCCGCTGCAGGCGTCGCCGTCCATTAAACAAACATCATTAAGCAAGAAGCTCCTCCGTCGCCAAGTTTCTCGTCCCATCTTCCCTCCGGCGGGCCGCTCCGCTCTCGCTTTCTTCTCGACGTGCGTTATCGGCATGTCTCTCTTTTTGGCCCGACTGGCCCCAGATGCCACCACTTGCCAAAACACATTCTCACGCGCGCGCGCGCGCGAGCATTATCACTCCTCTCTCACTCTCTCTCTCTCTCCTTCTCCCGCGCCGAGCTCTTGAATTATCAAGCCGACGCCGAGGACGGAGGGCGTTAAGCCTCCCTCGGCTTGCAGCTTTTCGAGCGCTCGATAAGGAACTCCCGGCAGGCGAGTTTTGAAACTCTGGAGACGGCGGCGACCGGCGGCGACTGCCGAGAGACGGCAGGTCAAACTTTCGTGAGAACGATCAACACTCGCGGACAGCGACGATCCAAGGATTTAAGGCCGACCTTCTGTTCGAGAGAGAGGCCCTTTTTATACACTCCCGGCTTTTCTTTTTCTTCGGGATGCTTTTTAGAACGTATTATAGCGTTCAAATTGATAAACCAAGTACAAAGCTGCTGTAATCATGCGTAAATTCAACTCGGGTAGTGTGCGAGGAGTCATCATTAATTGTTCATTTAGATTAGCAATAATGAAAGTCAGTAATTCAATCGGCTGCAATGAATAAATAATTTTATTGATTTCACCAGAATAACGTTTTATTACGGCAAGCAGATAGTGTGAATCGAATTCTGCTTTATTCGACTAATAACATTGCAGATAAAGCTTTTATTTTCCATCTAGAAATTGTAAATACGTAATCATTTCCGTTTAAATTAATGAAAATAAATAGGCGCTTTTGAATACTGTTTTACAACTATGCAATAACATGGAAAATAAAGAGAATATTGCGCATTCGGGCACTATTAGCACCTACACTAGGCTCCTTTTGTTTCGGCGCCTCCTCGGGCGCTGCGAAAAACTGGCCTTTCCACCGAAAGTATACGCCAGACGGCTCGAAAATTGAAATCTAAATATCGACGTCGCCGCGGCGCAAACAAACACGAGAAACCTTTACGAGGAGAAGACTACTTTGCAGAGTGTAAGCGGAGGAGACGATGGAGGAGTGTAGATGGCAGTGGTTTGACGGTAAATATTTACAAGAGACCACGGGGTGGTTACACGGACTGCGATCCGTCGACTGGCTCGCTCCTTAGAGCGCACTTTTGGTTACATACGCGTCGGCATGCGTGCGCCGGACGGTAAGCACACACACACCTCTCGGGCTTTTTTCCGCGACGAGCCTTGCAACCGAATATCCTCCTCCGGCTGTTTGCTTTGATAATACAAGATCCGCCTGGTCCGGAATTATTAATGCGTCAGCGCGCCCGACTGCTCATCAGCCTCATCGAGATTCTCCTCCTATTCTCCTTTCGGACTCGCTCTCGCTTTTCGCGCGCTAATTCAGCCCGGCCGAAACTTTATTTAAGCAAAAACCCTTTGGAAAATGTCAAAATAATCCCGGGGGCCGCGCAAAGTACTTGGAACGGCGAAATTTCATTTGGGAGGGAATCCAAAGGCACGGGTAAAGTCTCCGCCTATCTCTCTCTCCGCTTCTCGTCTCGGAACGTTCAAACATCGCCCGGCCGTGACATTCCCGAAGTTCAGTGGCGCAGCTCCGTCGCCGCCGATCCTCAGTCGAATCGTCGCGTTCGCAGTTCGGACGAGCACGACTACTCGGTTTGGCAAACTTTCTTCCCCCTCCCCCCCTCCCGGTGGCGCGAGCAAGCGAACGCTCCACCTGTCGTGTCTTGTGAGCGCACCGCCAACTACTCCCAGACTTTTCGCCGCGTATTTGTGCGGCTGCCGCGCTGCAACCGCGAAAAACTTTTGCCTGCTTGCTTGCGAGCGCTGTATTTTCGGAAGCGATTGTTGCTCCTCCAGGGAGAACTCGGATATACGTCTGGAGTCGATTCGGCTCCTTGAAATGAAAATCATTTTCCTCGACGGAGATTCATCTTCTCCTCGAAATGAGCGCAAGTGCGCTGCTCCCTTTCTCGCGGAAAAGGAAGGAGAGGCTAAAGTGCCGTCGGGAGAAAATGGACTCTTCTCCTTTTCTTCGCGATGGGAGAAGGAAAGAAAGAAAGAACTCGCGTGATTTCGGAGCGAGCAGAAAAGGCTTGAATAGTCGCGGGCGCCTGGCCTACTTTAGGCCGGAGTAGCCCATTAAGGCAGCCGGCAAGTTTCCCGGAAGAGAGAAATCGCTTCTATGTAACTCGAAATTCTAATTTTCTTCCCCTTGTGCACTCTTTGTATCGTTCCATTTCCTCCTTTCCCAACTTATCAACTGCATCAAGTTTGCTCGGCGAATCGTTTGAAAGCTGCGCGGCGCTCGGAAATTCGCAGTAACGAACTTGGCCATTTCGTGCCGTAGGCGCGCTCGAGCTTGCAGCTCGATGCCGCGTTTCCTTCTTCAAATGTGAATTTCGCCCTCGCGCGAATAACGCTGATGTGCCTTTCGCGGCGAACTTTCGCTAAGAAGAAAATAATGAAAGAAAACGGCGCCGCGGCGCAACTCGAGATATTACGCTTTTGCATAATTCAACAATTTTTTTGTCGGCACTTTCGAAAGAAAATAAAACGGTCGATTTTACCGCGCGCGGAAAACTGCATCTTGGCCCCCCCCGTAAACAAGGCGACCTTATTTATTCACGGCGGCGCAAAAGCAGGTTAGGCTAACGCTCGCGAGCGCAGGATGATTTAAGCCAGCTCTCTTGTTAAATTGCCGCCGCCAAGTTTCGAAAGAGAAGTTTAGAAGGCGAAAAAAGGGGGGGATTGCCTCTCCTCCTCCTCCTTTTTGCAGAATCGTCGAACGCAATTTAACGCCATTAGAGAGAGAGAGAGCCGCCGTATATTTCTGGCGCGGATTAACCTCGCCGGCTGTAGAGGCGCGAAAGAAACTGCCGCGAGTCTGTGATTAGGACGGCAGACCGCGGCGGGGGCAATAATTGCGATTCGCACCTTTAATAATACAATAATTACAAGGGGCGAGATGCGCGCCGGGTTGCTTATTTATGCTAATCTCCCCGCGCGGTATCTTAAATGGGGATCGCGGGCTCGCATACGTATCTGCCGCACTTTTTGCCTCTTACTCGGCCTCTATCTCGATCGCAGGTACGCGGAAAACATTCCAGGTGCCCAGTCGTTTTTTGTCAATCTTTTTTTTTTAAACAGAATCGAAAACACCTTACCCGCCGATGACTAACAAGTTTATTCAGTTTGGCAATAAGCGCACGCTACGTCGCTCTCGGGTGTTCGAGGCGATACTTAGAATCGGCGCGGTATCGCCGCGAATGAAGGCAAGCGTCTTGCCAGCCGCACCGCTGCACAGCGCGACAGTATAATCAAGCTCGAGAAAAGTCGTGCAGGAATGCCGCTTGTGGCGCAGAGCAATGCAATTTTCCAAAAAGGACAACCTCGACAAAGGTTCCGCGTTTCAGTCGTAAATCTCGACTCTTATTTTTGCCGCGGCCCGAAAAGCATTATTCAATCCGTTTCGTCCCCGGTGGCGGCGCTTGTATATACACATATAAGACGGCGGCGAATATTGTCCAGGCGTAACGCGCCTCGGGAGCCGAGGGGATACGGAGCTCCGCAGCTGCCGGACTGCGAGCGCTAAATTGTCTATTTACATAATGCCGGCGTAATTAAGACGTAAGCTAGCCGAGCTGCCGTGCTCCCCGGCTCCTCTGCGCGCTGTATGCGCGACGGCACTGCAGCCGCTGTCTCTGTGTTTGCTATAAAGCTCTCGCACTCGCCGGAAATCGAGTTGGGCTATTTTGCAGCGGGAAATTACCCTAATTAGGATCGCTTCTTCTTCCCCGAGAGAATGTATTTAGATGAAAATTAAATTCGATATTAGATTAATACTATATAAGCTTTGGTGCAACTGCAACGAAATTATATTTAAAACGCCGTCGGTAAATATATGTTCCGGTTAGCCTTCTAATTTAGTGGGCCCGATTCCGCGAACGAGTCACAGTCAATTATCGGGGCGATAAAAAAAGTAAGCGGGCGAGGGTCGTAAAACTGAAAGAGATCGGCGTAAAACTCGGGCAGGAGGAGGAAGGCAATAATCAGGGGCCTCCCCGCGGCCCGGTAAAAGGCATAATTTCAATTTGGCAAAGGTGTGTCAGTGGTCCCGGAGCCGAGCGAAGGCAGCGAGGATTGACTCGTTAGGGCATCGAGAACCTCGGTGATTTACGGCCTGTGTCTCTCCCCCTCCTCGGCCTCGCGTGCGCCGCGTGCGCCGCGTGCACTTTTACGAGACAGAGAGAGCGAGAAGCAGCGGTAAACGCGCCTCTCGCGATTTCGGGCTGCGATGGTCAGCGGCCGCACGCCAAAGGGGCCCTAGACTCGGAAGTATCCCACGCTGCGCGGAGCACGCAAGCGACTCGGTGCGGAGGCGCCGATCCACAGCGCGGGGGGACAGAGAAATAAAGGCTCGAGCACAATCGCTCCTGTAACCGTAGAAGCTGCCCGTGCAACCTATTCAATGCGAGGACAACCTTGCCCGATGGAAATATGAAAAGGATAGCGCGCTTCGGAGAAACGTTCCTCGGTTTCCCAAACGAGTTCCGAGCGAGTTCTAATAATTATTGCCTTTTATGAAATAGCTGAATTTTCGAGGATAGACAACTTTTTGCGCCCGTTCGAGCGAGAGAAAGCAATACGGTTCGAGGGTAGCCTTAATCCGCGGGAAGAATACCAGCCGGAGATAAAAGCTGGAGCGGCGAAGGTGTATACGTGTGCGCGCGCGTGCGATATTCGCGTGCGCATCTCCTCTCTCTCTCTCTCTCTCTCTCTCTCTTTCTTGGAGCGCACAAAGCGCGCTCGCGGCATCTAAGAAAAGGGACGCCGGGGATATTAATGGCGAGCTCGCGCTGGACTGTTTGCACCGGGCACGACATTTTAATCTTTGTCAGCCGCGGAGCGTATCGTGAAAGCCCGCCCCGAGAGCCGAGAGCCGGCTACCAGGCGGCGGCCGAATAAAACTACGCGCCTAATAGAAAAGGAGAAAGGAGGAAGGTGACGGGGAAGGGGCGCTCTTTTCGTTTTTTTTTTCGCCGCTCTCCGTATACATTAATATGCATATTAGCGGGAAATTAATTACGCTCCAGATTGCAGCGGGCGCGATTATTATTTTCCGAGCGGCGCTTGTGCACACGTGTACACACCTTTTTCCTCTTGCCTCTCTCCGAGGCGGTTTAATTCAATCATTCGACGCGATAGAATCGCCGTTTTTTTTCTTCTGTTTATTTCTCAAGGGTCCGCACTCTTTAAATAGAGGTAAAAAAATTGAAAGAGTTTATTATTCCAGGGTCCTCGGCGTCGCCGCCAGTAAACCGAGCCATTAGGTTGATTATTTTTTGTTTAGCCGAAACGACAATGCTAAAAGACGCTCGTAAAAATGCCCCCGAAACATCAACTTCCGCGGCGCGATAACTCGAGCGTCTCCCCCCTCCCCCCTTCTGGGCCGTTAGCGTGACAAAGACCCTGTCGCCATAGTTAATTACGACGGGGAGCAGAGTCCGAGGAGCGATAATTGGGTACATGCCGATGTCGTTCGAAAATAACAGGATGCGAATAGCTGCGCGTCTCTCCGCGCGCGCATATCGCGCGCTCTCCTCTCTTTCTCGTTCGCGGCGCCGAATACACACGGCTCGCGCGTACACAGAGCCCTCGTCTGCGTCTTGCCGCGCGGGTACTTTATTTCTAACGCGCAAATATTTATGCCCGTACTTAGGGGTATTAATGCGCGCGAATTTTCAGCTGCGGGATGACTTTCGCAACTATATAACGTTGTTTCTTCGATCTTGCAGTCGAGAGCTCTGCTCCGCGTTGGAGAAAATCCGGCGCGATTTATGGCTGTTCGCTGCTAACTTATGAGAATGCCAGATGATTGTCTATTAAAGCCTTTCTTGCGGCAGAAAAGTGGATACAAATCATTTGTAATTTCAATCCTGCTTTTCATTTAAAAATAATAATAAATTGACCGCAGCTGCGGCTCGGGGAAATTTCGAGCAAAGGACCGAACTAGGTACCTACCGAAAACTTTGTATGTATACTAGTACATGAGAAAAATAAGCAAAGGAACGGGACAGCAAGCTTTTGCCGTCTACCAGGTAAGCCAGTCGAGCAGTCCAGCTTGGGGAGAACATGCAAGCCTATCGGCGATAAAAGAAAGCCGCGAGCTCGGGATTCGCGGTGGTGGCTGCTCACGCGAGTCCTCCCGCGCACTCGTTATCGCCGCCGCGGCACGCACGTGGTGCCGCTTAATCGGCGCCAAGCGGCTTGTACGGAATTACGTGTGCTCGCGCGCGTAACGAGCCCATACGGAAATTTTCCGATTGCAGAGACGCCTCGAGATTATGGTTTCCGCGGGGCTGCTGGCTTTGACACCTTTTATATTATACTTTTACGCGGCGCAGAGGTCAGTGAGGCATTGGATCGGTCGGACTCGGAGTCGCGGGGGCCACTCTCGCCAAGACGATAATCGCCGAGCGCGCGAGGATTGTTGTTATGAAAATAAACTCGGCACTCGGCAATCCGTCGATACGCTGGAAACACCTTGTACAGGAAATTTACTCGAGTTTCTCGTGTCGATCGATAAGGTCTTCGTTACCAGCCCGGCAGGACTGAGTAAACTCGTTTATCCGTCGCGCTCCGCGGCCTTTCTTTCAGCTTCGTAATCAACGAATGTGCATCGGCGCACGCGATCTCTCGATCAGCTTGATAGTTCGCTGGCAAAGTTTTTATTAAATAAACGATGTTATCAATCAGTTTGTTGAACGAACCTTTCCACAATCGAATTCTAAATAATATATATAAAAGCAGAGAGCTGCCGAGGGAGCGCCGATGCAGGACGAAATCCGGAAGCTCAATAGACGGCGGAGAAAATTAGAGACGCGTGCCGGGATTTATACGGAGGCCGAACATAGAGCTTCGATCCAGGCAAATGCGATTTTTATTACTTGAGAATGATCCGCCGAGGGACGTGCGTACAGGCGCACGTGGTCGAAAGTCGGCAAGAAAAATCAGTTGGCCCGGCAATACGAGGGCGAGTGTATACGCCTTGCTTTGACGTTCGGAATCCCCATGAATAACAACGGCGGAACGACGGAAAAGCCGAGATTCGCCCCCTCCGTGAGAGACAATGCGCTGCTCTCTCACACTCGATAGAAAGAGAGACTCGGGAGCGTCGATATAAATTAGCGGGGTCACACCCCGCACGGGGGGGAGGGTCGTCGGCCCGCAAAGTAGCTGCGACGGATGAAAGCAAGCGCATCCCGCAGCCCTAATTCAATCTTCACTCTTTCGCCGCCGTAAACCGCCCGCCCCGACCGCGCCGGATTCTGCGGGGATTATTATATTATTCAACTTGCTTTCGAGGAGCCTTTTCGCGTTTCTCTGTAAACTGAGAAGCTCGATGAATTTCGGCAATATTTGCGTATCCATCGCGGCAGAGCGGGAAGGCGAGCAGTTTGCTCAGCGAGCACGACTAGATTTTGGAAGGCTCGCACGCACACCTATGAGAAAGTAGAGGGCGCGCTCGTAATATCCACTCGAGAGCGGCGCGCAGAGAGAATGCGTCACCCGCTGGTGAAAGACCGGACAATCATCCATATGTTGGCCCGGCGCCATATGCGAGCGAGCTCGTGGCTCGATCCCTATTATAGTGCCGTTGCACGAATTGCGTTAATTGAATATACGCGGTAAACTGCCAACTAAGAGACTGTAATCGCCGTCCGAATGACACGTTTCATATCAACCTGCCTTTTTCACCGGTTTTCTTTGTTGCGCGTTAATGCGATTCTCGATGGATATTATCGGCTGCGTGGGCGGCCACAATGCCCTAGAATATTTCATGGGGCTTTCCGTTTTTTTCGCTGCTGCTGCGGCATAACGAAGAGCAAGTGAATCGTCAGTTTTATTCACGTAGAAATTTTTCGATTAAGCGTGAAATTAAGGCCCGCGGAAGGAGCCGCGAGCGCCGAGCAGAGAAAAATAAACGCAGACGGACGCAGACGCGGACCCGAAAATACATGCCGCGAACGATAAGTGAATAGGACAGTTATAGAGGATCGCTTCATCCGATGCTGATACCGCGTGTAATGAGAGACAGGCGCAGCTGCCCTCGAACGAAGAGAAACGAGTGTCGGCGAAATCCGCGCGCAGTCTGCGCCGTGAGTCGATACTCCAAATATAACTCCCGAGGACTATACCCCCCTCTTCCCCCGCCGAGTGAGAAGAGCGACGAGCCACCCAAAGATAGAAGAAGCAAGCGCGAGGACAGGGAAAAAGAGAGGAGCTCGTGAATGAATCCGAGCTCGTGCAACTGAAAAATCGACAAGAGCGTAAACTCGAGGCGCACAAAAGAGAGAAGGGCAGCGAGCAAGCAAGCGTCACAAAAGGAGCGGCTCTCTCTCCGTTTGCAGCTTTCGTGGATTCTTTTCTGCCGCGCCTCGCCATACAGCGCAAGAAAAAAAAGCCAAAGAGCGACTTATCTATTGCTCGTTTTAGGGAAGAGAGACGCGGCTCTGTCTCCGCGGACGCATGCGCCTCTGAGATATCGCTGACGCGCGCTCGGGACAACTTCATTATGGACGTTCCTTCTCGGGGAAAGGGAGCTTTTAGGCTTTCAGACGCGACCGCCGGCATTTTTTATATATATCATCTCCGCGCTGATTTTCCACGCTGCCCGGAAAATAAAGATCTCCCTTTAATCCCCTCCGGGGGGGAGATGAGAGACAGTCTGCCGTGCTTTGCGTCCCATTAGCGCACGCAATTGACAGCTGCCTGCCGCCGCACAATGCCACGCCGAGCCGGCCCTTTTTTACCCGCGCGAGAAACAATTGCTTCCGAAATTGAGCGAAGATGAGTGCGGAGTGTCGATAGCCGAGTTTTATTCTCTGTCGTGTAGTCGTTCTCCCGATTCAGTACTCCCGCGTACTCGATGTCCTGGGCATCGTATTTTTTTAATAAAATGTCGAATTTAAAGTTTCGGCGCTGTTGTACGATTCCGTTTTTTTTATTAATATTAAAAATATCTATATTTGAGTTGGTTTAAGAAAGATTTAAAAATAAGAAAAAACTGCTATCTCCGGCTGTTAGCTGGCAATTAATACATTTTTTTTCTTAATTGAAAAGAAGATACAAACAAGTACAAGCTAAATCTCCTTCAGCAGATACCGTTAATTTCCGAAATTGGCAAATAATCCACTTAAAAGATTATTTTCGTGAGCAGCGTTTAATCAGGGGAAGGAATAAAAATGATATAGAGAACGAAGCAAGAAGAAGCTGAGTGATATCATCGAGCGGCAGTTCAGAGAGCCGCTTCTCCCGATAAGCGTCTTATCGGAAGCAACATATTAAGGGAATTACCTTGAAATTCAGCAGTGGGTCCATTAGGCGAGCGACGAAATGCCGCGCGATCTCCCTTCTTCCTTCTCTTCTCCGTGACCTTGTTTGCTCCTTTGAGGGAGAGGGAGACGCGTCAGAGGCGCCCGCTTGCCAATTTATTGCCCCCGGCGATTATCCGAACGCGTAAATTCAATGAACGTTCAATAAACGATGTTCGATAATCTAAATGCGCTCTCTCGACTCCTCGCTCTCGTCGTCCTTTCGCCGTTCGCTCTGTGTTTACTTTATTCGGTCGGCCCGACTTTTAAAAGCCATTGCATGTTGCGCCTCGACGCGCCGTCCTCGGGGACAATTTTTTTTTGTTCTCAGCGCGGAATTCCAACGGCTAAAAAGATTTTCCAAGTTTCTGCGCTTTCTGGAGCGGCACGGAGCCCGATCGATTAATCACTCGACTCTCTCTCGTCGCCATCTTTTTTCCGATGCTCGTTAAGGTGTCGCTCGATTTTCTCGAATTTTAATCATCTCCCAGCTACCGCGGACATTGAAAAAGTCCGGGGCTCGCGATAGCGTCAACATCTTCCGCGCTTATCGTATTACGCGGCGAAAGCCACCGTGAAAAGCCGGTAGCGCCGCCTCGATTGATCACAATCGCCAAGAAATTCTAATTAGACGGACTTTTTCGCGCGTTTTTTCTTTTCTTTCGCCGCGGCGACTATATTTAACTTTCCACTTTGATTACGCGCGCGGCTTTATTTTTAAGCATGAATCACACTTTATAAGTGAATAGATAATTGCAAAATCGCGAGTAAGTTATTACGGAAGGATTTTAAAAATATATTGATTGTTGGCGCGCAACGTCGCCTGCATTACTCCTTCTCGCTTTTCTCGGCGGGCGGCGCATTTTTAACCATCATCGCCGCGGCTCTTCGGCGAAAGGGGGGCGAAAATAGAAGCGAGAAAAAAATCGCGATCGCGAATTCCGCGCCGGCTTTTTTCGGTGTTGTCGTCGCCCGCGCTCCGCTTCGCGCTCGATTTCGAACCTTTGATTTATAAGGATCGATGCCACATGGCGAAACGGATTTAAATAAACTTTGTTGTGAGCGCGGCGCGGACGCGAAACGAGTTTGACGGATTTTAGTAAAGTTTAGTGCGCGCAGCTGACAAACGGATAGATTCTGGTTATTGATTTAGAGAGCTGTAAATATATAAAGTGCGTTAAAGATTAATATTTTGAAAGGCTGCTTTACGGGATTTTTCTTGTTGTTCTTGTGTAATCTCTTGCACGATATGGCGCGTAAATAATCTCAAAATATAAGCAATCCGTTCGAAAGTTTACGGATTCATAAACTATCGGATTATAAAATATTGATATAAACAGATAATCGTTATTTTTTTACGAAATAAGCTTACTGCATCCTCAATTTAGCAAAGTTCAATTATTAGGAATTCTCTCTTCATTGATAAGCTGCATTAAACGCCATTAAGTTTAACGCGAATAATCGGCACATTCTGTCGACGCTTTTTTCGTCGGCGTCATAATAAGGCGCTTAATTATATACGCGCCGAAAAATAGCGCGGCTCCTTTAATGAGGGAATCGCCGCTTGGCGATCGGCGTAATTGAATCATAAAATGCCCGGGCAATTTCGATCATTCACGAGCTGGTGCCTCGTAAATAGGAAGCCGTGCGCTATTTTTGCCCAAGCATTCTGTCGGTCGACTTTTAATGCAGATCGCGTCGATCGATGAAGGAAAAGCGGCGGCGATTTTCGCGGCTACAGACCGGCGGCCGCGCCTGGCTACTTTTTAATTAAAAGCTATAAATCGGGTTTTATAACGTTCCGCGGCGCGGCTTTTTTTTCGAGATCGCGAGCGCGCTTTTAATGACTCGGATCACCCGGACGCGCCGCGGAGGTATGATATACGCGCGGAGGCCGCGCAGATGTCGCCCGATAAATCAGGCGGGCATTGCTGGTATGCAAATATCCGGCGCCCCGATCCGCCGATGACGTTCAGGCTGCCGTCTTCTCCTCTTTTTTTTTCCTTTTTTCTCGTGCGCATTTTCGCTCGCTTCTTCGTATTCTTTGGAAATTTTGTATAACCGCGCTCTGTTTATGCTTCGGCCCGTTAAATTGTTTGGAAAACAAGCGGTTGCAGGCGGCGACCCGAGAACTTTATAACCTGCCCTCGTAAAGTATCGCCTTAAGGCAGTCTTCTTTGGCAAGCGGTAAACGTCGCAAATTTCATTTTCTTCATTAAAGAGGCGAGGATATATACAATCTGCAAATTACGCAACTTTCATAACTTGCTTTCCCAATTCTGTCACTTTGTATATCGCGCTAATAATTTTGCCGGTCACTTTTCCGACGTCTGTTTCTATTTCCTTCGGGCCGATCAAAATGTTATTTCGTCTCGACTTATCTTTTTTGCGGTGCAGGTAATAACCGACGACCGCCGCCAGTTCGTTCCCAGGCGCGCGCATTCGATCTTTGCTTTTATTACCGTTCAAACGAACGCCAAGTATCGGACAGTAATGACCACCTCTTAGTTGCATTAACGACGCGTTTAAAGCGACTTTTAATGCAGCTGCGACACCGAAGAGTACAGTTTGCTGCACGTACGGCTTAACGCCGCAACGAAATTTAGCTAAAACCAGAACGCAATCGCTCGGATCTTATCCAAGTGATTTATTGTGCACATTACGTTCGCCGACGCGTTTTTCAATCAAGCGAACCAGGCGGCGTCTCTAAATTACAATGATAGTATGAAGAAAAGCCATAATAAGAAATAGAAATCTATATTCATCAGACTATCTCTGCCGAGAGAGACAGCTCGATAATCCTCGATGGCTCGAGCTAACTCTCGCTATTTAAATGGGCGGCGACGTCCGACCGACTCCGTCGCGTAACAATGTACCTGCGCCTTGATAATTCCCGCGCACCGTTGCGTCTTGCTCTCGCGCTTGGAACTGGAAATCCAGGACCTGACCCCGCCGCAGTAAGAACTTGTTGCAGCTCCGCTTGCGCTTCTTTGCAAGCGCGAGGGGACTTTTATCGCGCGAGTACAGCGGGCTTTCTCATTTCGTATTTTGTCATTCGCCTCGACGAAAAATAAATCAGGATCAAAAACAGCGAAAGGCTGCTTCTGCTGATAATCTTTCCAAGCTTAAAGTCCAACGCGATAAATAGTGATTAGCCGGTTAAAGAGCGAGGCACGCGTGAGCAAGGAAAATATTTAGCAAGCCATCATTTTTCCATCAAGCCCCGACACGGCCGGCTCTTACATGCGCATCTCGCGCGGTTGACGCACACAGGGCCCCCGCTTCCATCTTCATTTGTCTTGCGCACTTGTCTGGCTGCTGTCTGTCCATCTTTGTTCCTCGTTACGGCCTCCCATTCATTTTAATTACGCCCGCAGACCCCCCCCCCCGCTCCCTCCTCGCTCTCGAGCGCACATACGCCTGCTTACTGCACATAATACACCCTCGCACCCCCTCCTCGGCAAACCTTCCGCGAGCATTCCTCCTTCGCGCCTTTGCTGCTACTTGCCAAACTCGAGCGCGACGCTCTGCATGCTCAAGAGATTTAAGCGAGGCGAGTATTCCGGGGCAAGGTTGGACAGAAATAAAAAAAAAAAAAAACAATTTGAAGTAACAATGCAATTTTATTGTTGCCAAGATTAAAAGTTCAGCCAACTCGTTTAAAATTGAATTTCAGTATCCGTTTCGGTTGAAGCGAACACGCGTGTACGAGGTGTTGTTATACTTCGCGCGCATTCCACGAGCCCTCCTCTCTGTCTTCGTTATTCCTCATTAAGAGGGGCGTGCGCCTAAATATTTCAGGACGCAACACCGAGCTGCTGCTGCTGCTGCTGCTGTTTTTGCTCTCCCTTATAGGCTCGGAATCTCGAAGCATTTGAAATTTTCACATACCTCGCCGGATTAATTTCTCGAATATTGCACGAAGTTCGTTAAAAAAATCTGCATTCTCCGGAATCCGGAAGCGGATTTATTATGGAAAATTTGTTTATAAGGTAAACCAGCAAAGCTGCTTACCGCCCTTTGGTATATTCATTCGGCAGCGAGCGTCAGCTCCTTTCTCCAACAATATCACTGCTCGGATTTCGTATTCAGCGCGGTAGGAAAGTTCGAGCGGGGCCGCGCGCTTAATAATTTAGGCATCCCGCATAAAATCGAGCAAGTTGGCCTGGTCGGCGCCGGATGCACATCCAAGGATGCCTCCTTCGGCTAATTAGGCGCGAGACTTTAACGCGAGCACTTTATCGAGCGCGGAGGCATAATATCCCCCTCCTCCCCCCGCGGCTATATACGCGCATGCGTACACAGCCCCGAGTGCGTAGGTGCATTGTCTTAGGCGCAAGTTTCGCCAGGCCGAGCTTTTCCAGCTTCTCCCCCGCGGCAGCCGTGAATTTAATCAACGTAATTTTCCAGCCACGCCTCCGGTACTACCTGCGGAGTCTGGTACGTGCGCCTCCCTCGGAGCCGCTATATAAGAGAGTCTGGAGACTCGAGGAGAGGAGAAGCTGGCGATATCGCGGCTCTTTCCGCTCCCACCGCGAGAGCTAATATGCGGGGGATGAGTGCGGAACGGATCGAGAGAGAGAGAGAGAGAGAGAGAGAAGAGCTGAGCAGAGCTGCTCGTAGATTTGGGAAGATTAGAAAAGGGAAAGTGAGAGCTCGAGTCGAGGAGGGAATCAAGTTGTAAAAAGAAACGTAACTGTAATGTGAAAACTTTTTCCGTCGAGGAATATAAGCAATTGCCGCGGAGCGCCCCTGATATCGTTCAAAAAATTTATCATTCCTGGGTTATAAACAAAAATCTGAATTTTAAATCGGTTTATTCAATCTTTCGAAACGGGAATCTTTTTCACGGGTAATTGCAGCAGTAAATTGAGAAAATTTTTCTCCGTCTACAAATGTAAAGAAGAGAATTTCAGGCTTGCATTTTAATCGCAATACCGGCGCGATGAAATTCTCTCTAGGTACTCTCGGAACGAATTAATTATCCTCATTTGCGAGCCTCAGTCGCTACATCCTCATTGCGCAGCCTCCTTCCGAATCTCGTTCCTGTATCTTTTCACTTCTAATCACTTTTTCTTCTCTGCTTCATTTAATTTGTTTATTATGTTTTTCTCCTTACTTCGTTATAAGCACGGCTTTTCTGAATACAAATAATGCTTCATTTGAATCTGTTGCTCGAAAAAACTTGCATTCCGGTTTATTTTAAATTAATTTACGATTTTCGCTTGCAATAATAATAATTCATAATGCAAAACTGAAGAAGAACTCGAGTTAGACTATCTTCCTCGGCTTACTTCTGGCTATTCAGTGCTCCCTCGTTTCTTTGAAACAGTGACATCTTGATTTATTTAGACTTACCTGATTAAATTCTATAACCCTCTCTCGTCTTTTCCCTCGATAAAATAATTCAAGATAGCTTGAAAAACGAGCTTTTTATACTTTATTATTGTTTAATTAGGCAGTGCGCGAGTTTCCCCCTCTATCTACATCCGGTTCTTTTTTTGCGTGCTCGCGTCAGCCGAACCCGCCCTTGATATTAAAAGATAACGTACTTTATGATTTTTCTGGTTTTACCTTCTTTTACTTTGCGGGGAAAATAAGTCGATTCGCTGCCGTTTGACAAGAAACGTTTCTCGTGGTTAATTAATTGTTTTAAGAACAGAACCCTAGGAATGGTTTTTAAAGAATATTTTAAAAACATTACCATACATTTTAAAATTCATTCTATTTTTAACGTTGTGCAACTTTTTCTGTTTCAGGTAAGAAACGTAGCATGCTTTCATGGATGTGGATGGAAAAAATCGTGTTTCGTAAGCACCATACTATGAAATATTAGCTCAAAGCAGTACTTGTAAATAATAACAATATAAAAAGTAGCTTCGCGCACCACAAGTACCCTCCCATCTGATCACCGGAATTGGAAAAGGAGTTCTCCGGATTACAAGAGCGACGGCTTACGGCTACCGAACGACGAGTACCCGAGCAAGCAATATACTCAGTCGTTGCAACAGGAGCCAATAAACGGCGGCGGCGGCAGCAGTAGTTTCTGCCTCGAAAATCCGGCGTAGCTGCATCCGCCGGCTCTAAGTAGTATTAAGACGCGAGTAACGAGCTGGTCCTTTCGCGGTTGCGGATTTTGATGTAAACGCGCTTTAAACTAAGCAGCAGTCGGGCTTTAGCCCGGCCGCGATAGAAGGCGCAGAATGCCTGCTGCCTCCTCGGGATTAGTGCCCAAGATCGGCTCCGTCCTCAAGCTCTCCTTTAGCCCGAGATGCGCCTTTGTGCAGCCCCACAAGCCGGCTTTCGAGGACGCGGCGGTACTGGCCCCGGACCTTTAGTGCCGCGGTTAACGTAGAACGGCGCATTTGAATTTACTACGTTCGCGTCGCTGCGCTGCCGCTCATTCCGCTCATTCCCTTCGACCTTGTGATTAACGTTAATTGAATCTGCTTTATCGTCGCGCTTCATTTATTTAAGTCTTTATCAAACATCCGAAGATTAGCAGCGAGAATTAAATAGCGCCCTTTAATCAACTGCTCCTGGCGTTTAATTTTAAATAAGCGCTCGAAGAAAGCGGTAAATCGGGGCTTTTGGGATTCGCTCCACAGTTCATCACTCGAAGCCGCTAATTTGTTCTCCAAAACGACGTTCAAATAAAAGCAGGCAGAGTCGAGCTAGGTATTCGAAAAAAATCCTCTAAATTGGTGGAGATTTATAATTACGTCAACTCGGCGCAGCTGTCTATTTTAAAGTAAAGACTAATGACTCGGTTTCCACGCTTATTTATAAACTGCGCAGCCCCGTCCGGTGCACCGCGGCGATAATCCTCCTTTTTTTCGGCCAGCGGTGTAAGATCCAGGATGTTTACCCAGTCAAGTGATGCTCAGGGCGTCGTTACTAATCTGATCGTACGCGCAAGTGACCCGAGGCTTCGTGTCCCTCGTGCTCCCCGCGTCAAATCAAAATACTCATATAAAGTCGGGGCGCAGCTGACGGAATTCGGCCGATAGCTACTTGCATAAGTATAAACAAGCAAGAAACGTTTCTCTCCCTTTCGAGGCCCTGCCCCGGCGACGTGACTAATACGCGCGGCTCGGGATGTATCGTGATTGCTGCACCGAGCTTATACGAGAACCGGAAGTGACGGCGCAGACCTTTTTTACCTACTTCTCCGCTGCTGCTGCGAGAGAGAGAGAGAGAGAGAGAGAGAGACGCAAGTCGCGCGGAGGCCGGCGACACTTCAAAGAACGTCGTGGATCGACGCGCTTTTTGCGGAGCGGGGACGAGCCGCGAGTGCAGTTTGCCGTCTCTTTTACGCGAACTCTCTCACTCTATCTCGGGCGGAGAAAATCTTTGACGTTTCAGTTAGCTCGTCAGGTTTCGGATACGAAAATAGATCGCTTATTGCTTTCTGCTGGCTGCGTTGCTGTGTTTCAACGCGCCTCGCTTGTCCTGCTCGTAAAGCAATTTTATCATTAATGCTTGTAAATTTGCCGAAACTCTTGAATTTCACAAACACAACGCTATATCGCAGCAAGAGCCGCACTTGTGAATTCCGCGCGGCGAGCTCCAAACGCAATAAATATAACGAAACTACCTTTAATCGCGGCTATCCGTTCCGAACTTTCTCCGCTCGCGTTTTCCTCTCTTTCGCTGCTGCAAAAAGTCGCGAGAGAGGATTTTTGGCACGAGCGGCCGCCTCGCAAAGAGATTAAATCGTTCGCGGAGGTATACCAGCAGCCGGGCAGTGCGCGCGCATTTCTCCCGGAGCTAAAGATGTACCGCGGCTTAAGTAAACACGCTTGTTTGCTCAATGGACGCGCCGTGTGTTTGCCTTTTGTTATCGGCTATTTTGATCTGGCTAAAGGGTTTTCGGCCTTACCAGGCTTCCCCGAGCCGCTACCTCCGTAAGAACTCAATTTCGCCGCGCGATACTCTACCGCCCGCGAGAATTAGCAATAACCCCGTAATCCTACCCAAACAAACAGTAAGCTTTTACAACCCGTTTTCCCAGTTATTTAGTATTCCAGCTGATGGAAATCACAATATTAGGCGTATTTTAAACAGTCGAATAAATAGCTGCCTTTTATCCTTTGAAACCCGCGCGTCTACTTCTTGAGAAATGAAAAAGTGCCATAAAATTGCTGTCATAAATTTGACCTTTTCTAGAATAGTAGAAAAATCGACTAGCGGTCCGCATTCTGACAAGCTCGGTGGTCCGCGTAATCGGTCATGCCGAAAGGAAGAAAGGACAGAGAGTCGTTTGCGTTTGAAAGAAAAAAAAAAAAAAACTAAGCGAGATGAGAAGCAGCATAGTACTCGAAAAGGCATTTCGGAAAGTGGCCAGTTTTCGGCTTATCCCTTGAAATATGACGGGCGGAGCGTCACGTGAGCGCGCGCGTGCAGCGTATATAGATATATATATATATATATATATATATATACTAGGAAACCTCGAAACTCGAGACAACCGGTGCAGCATAGCCGGGGGCCCGACCGGGTCCCCTGTAAAAACACGCGGAAGAATGGTCGCCAGTTGTTCCCCGTCCCTCCTCAAAGTTTTTATCTCGCGCGCGCCCGCTTTTTTTTGTCCCCTCTTTTTTTTCTACCCGCACTACTCGCTTCTTTCGCCGGCTCGAGCTTTTGCACGCTCCGCTGTGTTAATACGGGATTCCTGAGCACCTCGCGCCTCTAAACTGATGGAACGACTGCGCTTTCTCTGACTTGTTGCTTTTCCGAAAAGCGGCCTTTGTTACGATTATTGGGAAATGGAAAAAATTTTAGTTACGAGAATTGCGTTTAAAGTGCGTTTAATTAATTACGAACGTAAGAAATTACATTATGCTTGATGCTTTATTTAGGCGTGGTAAAAAAATTTCTATTTACAAAGATGGAAAATTAAGTTACAATTTCTTTTTTCTGTAGAGTGCATCGAGTCTCCGCAAAATAAATTCTTTTCTTTCTCTCTCACGAAGATTGGCAGCTAATTTATCAAACTGATCAATATTATTTACAGTTTGTGCATTACTTTTCTCTCTTTGGATGTACCTTTTCTTTAAGTAATGAAACGGAAATCCATCCAGAATTTCCTCGTTATCCTCTTTTTGATAAATTTCCTCGATGGATTCTTTCTCGCTTTCACGAAGATTCACGTCTTTCGCTCCTTCCAAGAGTGCACGACGTGCTTCCTGACGTATCCCACTGTCGTAACATTGAACCGCTACGGCAATCGCGAGAATGCTAAACCAAACACAGAAATAAGCAACGGCTTTAATTAGAAAAAAAGTACTTTCTTAATATACTGGTGAAACTCACATGATTGAATATTTAAACATGGTAGTATTTTCACTCAAGACTCGCGCAAGCAATGGAGCTGCGAGAGCCTGGTGCCCCATATTTATATTCGTCAGTATCAGAACGGTCGCTAATGCCTGCTTGTGGGCGTTTCTCGATAACGACATTATCTTTACAAATAAAAAAACTGTCAATAAATTCCCTCGACGATTGGAACTTTGGAGTTTATTTTGATCGGACGAGCTGAAACCTATTGGACGGAAAATGAAATGGAGAGAGGTTCAAGATAGTCACACCGAGAGTCAAGATAATTTTAAACTTTACAAACAGAAACTCAATAAATCTAAGTGACTGGCGCGATTCATTTGAAAGGCAAACGTGGTTTATTCACTACGAAATGCATTAAGCCAACTATAATTCACTTGTGAAACATAAACCTATGTTTTACACGTTCTTTCAATTTTAACGGTTCTTCTTACGTAAAGACGTAATTCCGGCTTGCCGATAAATAATGACTGTTCTTTAATTAAAAGTGAACTTTTTAGGCGAGCTATTAGAAGTGATTTCTGTACCGCAGTTTAAAGTTCAACAAATAGCCCGTAGTCAAATTCGAAAGTCAACGGCAACAGCGCAGCCGAAACTTGTGCCGAAGCTTATCAAAAAGCGCAATCGACGCCCGGGCAGATCGTATTTCACGGTGCCGTCGTAACTCACTCCTCCGGCGCATTATTTTCTTTGTTTCGAAGGGCCTTTCCCCCCGCCGGTGCACCGGTTTTCCCTTTGGTACAGGCATCAGCCCCGATCCGGCTTGCGCATACAAGCCGTCATCACCGGTGCGAGAGGTTCGCGCGCGGGCCTCATTGCGGGCTCTCGTGCGCTCGTCGTCCCAGTTCTTTCCGGGCGAACGCGCGCGCATGTGCGAGGCTAGCCCCCGAATTACAAACAGCGCGGGCGCCGAGCGCACGCTCCGGGCCTGGGGAATTATCGGCTAGTGCTAACAAAGTCGAGCGCGCGCCGCGAGAAAGGGGTTTGCTCGAGCGTTCATGAGGCGCGAATGAAATATCGCCTCCGAGACAGGGGGATTGATGATCGCGACCGGTTGGCTTCATTCTCTCTCTCTCTCTCTCTTTCTCTCGCAGTGTGCCTTATGCCGCTTTGCCCCGTGCTTGGCCTTGGCGCGAAAACGCTTTGTTGCCCGCGTGGAGAATCATTTTCATGCTGGAGTCATCTTTGTTTGGCGCTCCGGCCGCGCTCAAACACAAACCTTTTTTTGTTGGCTTTCGTTACTTGTAGAGCCGACTACTGTTGATCGCGTCTTTTTTCATTTTTTTTTTTTTAAATTTGAGATTGATTCCAAAGAGCCAATTAAATAACCAAAGTATAGTTGAACGAACAATCAAGTTTCCATGCAAAGGTATTGCTTAATAAAGCCATTTTAGGCCCGAGTTTTTAGCTCGGCAGCCGCAATTATCAAGCGTGTAAGTACATAGTATTATCGAAGTGCAAAAAAAAGGAGAGAAAGGTCGAGGGAGCGCAGGGCGACATCAGAGCGGACAAGAAAGAATATGATCGACACGCGGGCCCCATGCAGAAAGGGCACACAATGAGTCCCCGTGGCTCCGCGCGCCCCGATGCAGTTACGCGGCATTTGTGTTCGACTATTGATTTTTCGAAGGCCGCGTGCGTGTCCCTTTTCATATGGAAAGCGTCGCACAATGCGAGCGTAATTACAGGTCCTAAAAGTGCACGGGCGCTTTAATTTCTTAAGTGAGAAATTGCCGGGTTTTGCGGGCGAACTTGCAAAAACGATAAATTAGGGGGCTTATAATTACGCGGCGCAGCTAACTATTACGACGTAAAAAATAAATATTTTACATTTGAAAAAGGGCGAAATATATATATGTACATATAAAAGCGCGATGAAAATTCATGAGAAAGAGCGGCGTCCGCTGCAGCTTTGCAATTTTTATCGAGAGGTACGTGTACTCGATACAGCGAGCTCGCTGTACACTTTGTATGCACGCGCTCGCCTTCTCGATAAAATGACTTAATAAAGGCGATTAGGCGTATCGCTTTAAAAGGCAAATTACGCGCGCGGAAAGTCATCGGCGCAAAGGATCTAGGTGAGGACGAGGTGTCGCCGGAATAATCCGCTAATCGCTCCCGCTCTGTTACTCTCGTTTTTCTTTTTTACGCGCCAGCCGGCGATTAGCATACCGAGAAGATAAACGTGTGCACCCGCCGGAATTATTATCATTTAAAATGTTTGACTTTTAAATTTGTATGTTGATAAATTTTAATAAACGCAACGCGCAACCATCTCGCGTATATTGCAGAATATCTGAAGTAGCCGAATGAACAAGTAGGTTCGACATAAAATGACGGAATTTGATCGATCAGCTGAAATTTAAGATAGATATAGCGGAAATTTTTCAAAAAAAAAAAAAAAAAAAAAAAAAATCATACGCGGTCTCGCGAGTAATTTATTAGCCGCAATGAAAGCCAGATTTATTTAACGCGCTCGTAAACGAGCTGACATGTCGGCTCGCATAATTCCGGAAATTAAAGCGCGGGCTACCGCGCACTTTCAATCAAATTATCGTCGCCTCGCCTAAAAGGCCCGGGAAGAATGCCGATGTAAGAGCTGGCGCGCAAGAGATTTCCGAGGAAAACTGCGCCGTTCGCGCCCTTTAAACGCCGGGGCTTTTATCGGCGCCGCGCTGTCCGCGGATCGTTAGCCAATTTCTTGCTCCCCTCGCGAGTCGGGGAGATTGACGTTTTATTTCAGAGACGATCGGCGGCGACTTGTTGCCTCGCGAGCAAAAACGCCGCCTCGCGTCGCGCGCTTCCCCCGAGCGAGGAAACTCGATGATGGCGCTCATTTTACTAAACTCTTGCACTTTTCGAGCTCCGTTCCGTAGCAAGGGTCTTTGTTAAATGCCGGTTGCAAAGCTTGCTCTCCTTTTTATTAAATACACCTTGCATAAGACTGATTTTAATAACCAGTCGGTCAATTAAACATTTGCATCATGGCAATCAATATAAAATTTTCCAACGCGAAACTGAGTTTAGTAACAATTAGCGTAATAAATGCAGAATGTAAATCCGTTCCCTAGGAACTAAGTTACGCAGCTGCGGATCGAGTGAATTTAGCATTACTTTTGCATAAATATAACAAGATTAGAAAGTGAAATAACTGCGCGCCGGCTAGGCGCGTAATTGAATTCAGGTGAAAAGCTCCTTTTGTGTCCTGCGGCCCGGCCCCCTCCGCTCGCCCGGGCGTAATCAGCGGTTTTTCGCGAGAACTCGCCGGCAAACTGCCCCGGCAGGAGGGAGACTCGAGCCCTCGAGCAAAGGCCAGTCTCGAATGACTATGCATCGAGGGTTTCGCATCGCCGGTAGAGCCGGGGGAGAGTCGGCCGAAGATCGGGGTTCAACAGGAAGTTGGAAGGCTTCCGGAGGCTTCGGGAGGGGACGGGAGGGGACGGGAGGGGACGGGAGAGCTCGTGCCAGATAGCGGCGGATAACGTCGGCAGCTACCGGCTGATTTATAATGATTAGCGCATTGTTTCGCGGCGCCAGTAAATAATACATCGGTATCATTATCATCGGTAACTTCCTTACGGATCTTGCTTCCCCGCCTCTCTCTCTCTCTCTCTCTCTGTCTCTCTTTGGAAAGTTTGCCGGCTTAGCCCGGGCTGCCGTGTGTATCCAGCAGCGGCGAACACCTGCACTCGGATGTAGCGAAGGTTACCAACTTGACAACTCTCCGAGTTGGAGAAACTGCAAGTTCTCAAGCGATTTGACAGATTGCCGAGGGGGCGCCAGATGCAAAACAAAGAGCGTACGTATGAGCGAGTTGCCGAAAGAAAAATCGGCCCGACTGCGGGAGAGGAGAGAGCCCCGAAGTGCAAACTCCGCGGAGCGCGGCTGTATCTAAACGAGCAGAAGCGCTAAATACACGTCGCCTGCGTCAACAACGACAAACTTGATTGAATTTAGTATCTCCGCCGGCGCGCGTCGTCTCTCTTTCGCCCGCATTCGGCTGAAACGGGATAATTACGGGCGCAGCTATACAAGTATCGCTCGGCCGCGAAATTACTTGCTGATTAATTCCTGAAATCATGCGATTAATTACTCGCAGTCTGCGCGCCAGCTACCTACCTGCTCTCTAACTGCGGCCTGCGCGCGCTATCCTATCCGATTTCTCTTTTAATTCCTTAGGCTTCTAACGCGAATTATTCTACAATAAGACGAGCAATTTCCGATGATTTGTGCGAATAATTATATTTCAACGTTAAAACTCGCGAGAACGTCGCGTTCCTCGGACGGTGTCGTAAAACTTGGTCCTGGGGAGCAGGTGCTCAAGGGGCCCGTTTTTTCGCCAGCCAGGAGACTTAAATCGGAGCTCGGCGGTGGCGGTCTCGTTACTGGACTCGGGGGCAGCCGATCGGGGCGGGCGGCAGCGCGAGTATGAGCGCAACATAATGGCCCCCGATGGGATCGTTAACTCGCGGCTCTTGCAGATTCGTTCCAGCGAGAGAGAGAGAGATCGTGGCGCACGAGAAGCCGAAGCAGCGGCCCATGTATCTCTGCTCGGAGAGAATGCGGGCCCAAGTTCTCTCTGGCTGTCTCTGCCGCTGGCGTCGTACTCCTCTCCCCCCTCGCCGGAGCTATCTTCATTTGCGGGCTCCTCCTCGATCCCGTGCGTGCGCCTCGGGAAAAGCGCCGTTATTTATGCCGAATAACTTTTCTTTTTATTTTTTTTTTTCACTTCGCGGCCGCCTGCATAATTACCCGGCCGGCGAATTAACTGGCTATTTTTGCGTTTTTTATACTCGCGGCGCGCGTGGGAGCTTTTGAGAAATAGCGACGCCCGGAGAGCTTCGCGATTAGGCACGAGGCGTTTGTCATCGTTACGAAGATCGGAAATCTATGAGGGCTTTTTTTCAATTAATCTAAACTCCGCGCGCCAATTTGCTCGGGGCTTGATTTACGGCTGGCGATTCATCCCGAATTAGATGCGCGAAAAAACTGGGAGATTTGTGGCGCTGAAAAAGTCGGCAAATTGAAGAAAGCGAAAGGAAACTTTACTCTTACTTTCCGTCCGGTCCGGAAGGGGACGAAATCACTTTGGGCCGCAGACGCGCAACAACGCCAGACGGCAAGTTCAAGTGGTGCGCGACAGATTTTCCAAGTGTCGGGAAATGCTTTAATGAAAACTTTTGGAGAGTCCATCGAGGAATCGTCGCGTGCCGGCGGTATAGTTTGGGGGAGTAAACGGGGAGAAGTGTCGTCTCGCAAAAGAAGTTCGAAAGGAGAAAATATTTACGCAGGACGGGCGGCGAAGAAGGAGAGGCGAGGCAGGAAAAAAGAAAGTCGAGCGTGTTAGGTCCCAGCAGAAAACTCGTTCGAGCTGCTCTCCGTCTCCCCGTTTCTTTTATCTCGCAAACCACAACGCCGAAAGCCTTTTAGGAGCTCGCCGTCGTGGTATGTCATTGATATAGAGCCTCCGAGTGCGCCGGAGAGAGAGAGAGAGAGAGAGAGAGAGAGAGAGAGGAGAGAGCAGCCGCCCCATCGGGAGCGACGCTAAAAAGTACACTAGGAACGCTAACGAATCCCGGGGGAACGGTCCAACCGTACGCGTTCAGCCTTTCCGGAGGGGGCCCTTCTCTATCTCTCTTTTGGTTTTCCGCAGGCAGGCCTGGAGAGGGGGGGAAACGGGCAGGAATCGCCCCATAGAAATGCTAATGACTCGACTGCACCGAGGCGAAAGCCGTCGGTTGGTGTTTCGGATTTGAGCGAGCGACTCGAACACGCATTATATAGATTTGTCGTCTTTGAGGCTCACTTACCTCCCTCCCTTGTGCGCGGGTGAGCCGAAAATCGCGCGCGACTAATCTCCGTGCCGAAGCGATTGAAATTCTCTCACGGTGCTATCCGGGCCCGATGTTATGATTTATATATGCCGACTCGATCTGCGAACGGTCGCGTGTGCGTCGTTCTCTGTTTGTGTTACGGCCGCGTATAAGGGATCCGCTCGAGTATAGATAGCGAGCCGCCTGCGTAACTAAACCGATTAGCCGGCAGGCGTGTTTGCCGATTTTCACGAATGGAAAAAACGTGTAGCGCGAGAGAGCGGCTTTGCGCTTTCACACGCGCGAGTTTGCTCTTGGTGCGCCAACTTTTGCGCGGCAACTTTCAATTTTAATGAAGGGGCCAGAGTCAACAACGAGAGCTCGTCCCGCGCGCTGCAGGCTTCGAGCTGACATTTCCTTTGAAGCGCTCGCGACGATCCCGTTTGCCAACCTTTTTCGCGGCTTTTTTTTCGATGATTCGTTGAGAGTTTCACGTCCAGGTGGCCCCTGCGAATAAATTCAAACAATTTTCCAATCAGGCTAAATAACTGCGCTCGTGCGCAGTGTCAACGAAACTTGTATATTAATAAACGAGGCCTAAGCAGTGAAATCGGGGATGATTAACCAATCTGACGCCGTTCGCCTTCATTAAAATTCACAGCGATCATTTGACTTTCAGCGATAATACGCGCGACTAATCACGGTATTTCTCGCTTACAAAGCTTAATCGCGCAGTTTATTGCAGATATCCCAGCGACTGCGCAACAAAGTAGCAACGAAACGCTCTCGGGCGCCTGTATCGGCCAATTAGCCATCTCGCGATAATCCTAAAAACGGCAATTGTAAATTAAGACGATTACCTGGGCGAATTCAATCGTCATTAGCCGGGGCGAGAAACGTTGCGTATGTACATATGCGCAAACGGCGCCAGCTCAAGATGCTATCGCCGCCGCGCCGAGACAGCTTACGACACGGCCGCGGAGCAGCGGCGCGGCGGTGCAGGAATTTCCAGCGCAGCCACCGCCGTGCAGCCAGCGCTCCAATGATTTACCGGAGCGGCGGCGGCGGCGGCGGCGCGGCTAAAGCGTTGCCGAACGTCCCTGCGGGCGTAATTGAGAGAGGCGGCGGAGAAGAACTTTTAGTTTTGCGCGCGAGCTGCGAGTGTGCGGGATATCGCGCCGAGAAATCCCGGCCGTTGTTTTACACAATGGCTTATCTCCGCGGTAAGCGTGTTTGCTCTCTCTCTCTCTCTCTCTCTCTCCCCTCTTCTTCTGCGGACTACTCGAACTCGCGGTGTGATTCGAGTCAGTCCCTATCGGCGCTTCGATCTTTGTCAGCGTAACTGATAATAAATTGGGTAAACGCGCGCATTGTCATTTTCCGGCGATTTTTCGCGACTGCTTGAAATAAACCCATTACGAAATTGATTTACATTAGCAAAATTTCGCCGAAACACAAGCGCATCAGTTTCGAGAGAAACAAGCTCCGATCCCGCATCGGTGACGTGCAAGTCATTATTCTGCTTTCATCCGTCTTTGCCGACAGGTTTGCGAAATCCGTAGGTCGAAACAGGACTCTCGAATTGCAATTCGACGCAAAGAAAAGCTTTTTCGTTCGATCGCGACAATGAATGCCAGACCTGCCTGCCCGGCTAGGCTACGGAGAATCAAAGAAAGAGCGGAGGTGTATATATATATATATATATATATGTATGAATGTATACGTATACAGAGCCCGGAGCGGTCAGCTGCCGCGGGAGATTCAGGGCGGCTGCGGCTTTCACGCTTTTACAACTCGGCGGGCGCAAGGAACTGACGCTAATGGAATTCGAGAAGGCATTTCTTCGCGCGGCGTCGCTCTCCGATGTGTACGGCCCGCTTTAAACGAGTTTCGAGCGTGAAACAATTTAATAACTCTGGTACACTCGAGCCGAGAGACCGATCTGACTATGATCCGAGCACATATACCGACTGTCCCAGCGGAGATCGAGGCATCGACAATTAAAATAATCGAGCCCATTACCGGCCCGAGACGTTGATGCGCGCAGAAGGAACGGGCCAGAGAGAGAGAGAGAGAGAGAGAGAGAGAAGGGGCCGGCCTGCTCCGTGGAAGGCGGCTGCCACCGCGGGGGCCGCAGTGCATTGATACACTCGAGAGTCCGGAAACCGTCATTACACTATTTTAATGCTTAAGTATTTAAGCGCGTTAAGGGCTCGCCTCTAGGAAGTGGACGTACGAACGAGAAAGAGAGAGAGAAAGGGGTGCGAGCTAGAACGCATTCAATGAAGGACCTTAAACGACCTCCATCGTTCAGCTCTCTTTTCTCTCGGTACATACGCGGAGAGAGCGAGAGCGAGAGAGAGAAGTGTTCGGTGGCAGATGTGCGCCGCTCTCGCTTAAACACGAGGCGTAATTGCGAGCCTCGAGCGCGGCGGAGCAGCGCCCGGCTTCCGAAAATTACCCTCTTAGAGCGTCGCAAATCGCTCTTACTGGTGTGCAAGTATCGACCTCCGCCCCGGCTTTGTTCCCGGCTTCTTCGAAGAAGGCCTATCTAGTCGGCGTAAACGCCGGGCCGTAGGCGAAAAATCGAGAAGAAATCGCACGCTTTCGTCAATCGGCGCGCTGATTCAACGTCGCAACGGCAACTATATGTGTTCGAGAGCACCGCGAAAAATGCCGCCGCAATCTCATTTGACATAGCTCGAAAGCTATAATATAGTGTGCTGCAGCATAAGCCGCGGCAAAGTTGCTCTAATGCAACTAGCGCGGGGCAATTGAGGAGAATCCACGCTTAAGTTGATTGGGCCTGCTGATCTAATTAACGTCCATCCTTGATTAGTCGCGACACCCGAGCATTCAGCCAAGTCGTCGCTAATATCGAATAACGCTTCCGGCAGCGAAATTAGCCTCCGTATTCGGTCGCTCCCTTCGCGCGCGTATCGGCAAACCCATCAAATGTCGATGCCGATATGACGCTTCAAGATCAAAGCGCTTTTCTCCCTTCCTGCGGTTCCATCTGTCGGAGAGAGCTGCGCAGTGACCAGACAGGCAAGGAGGCTATTTGCAATGCACAAAACGCACCTAGACGTGGACGCGTTGTCCACAATGTATAACGTATAGCTCGACAGCCTTCTACATAGTCTTCGCATATTAAACTTGGCTCCTGCCGCGAGTTTCCCGCAGATATGTCGATTATACTCGAGTAAGATTATCACTGAAATGACGAGGCCGATTCCCGTAAATGGGGGAATACGAGGAAGCGGGCAGCTCGCGTCAAAGCCGCCGGGTAAATGAACGGATGCGCCGCGAACGGGAGAATGAAAGAAAGCGCGGGCCGAGCCAGACAAACGGTGGCGCGGCGGCGATTCGTTGATAAAGCGGAGAACGAAAGCCGGCCCGAGCGAATGAAAGGTAACGAAAGGGGGCAGCCGCCGCGTCCCGTGGCTTCCTTTTGACTCTCAGCCTGCATCGCACAGAGGGCCGCGCGGCGATCCGGTCAAAGATTTTTCTGTCTCTGAAAAGCCTAACGTAATACCCAATCGGCGCGCGTGCTGTCTGCCGATGCCCGATATTGCGAGAGCGCCCCCCTCCCCACCCCGCGTGTGTGTGCGGGTGGATTCGATAGGACGTCGTATCGATGCGAGAGCCGCGCCTATATATACAATCGCGGGCCTCAAAGCTCCTCGGGCCACTCGATTATGGATGCGGCGAGGACGCGACGAGCAGAACCAGGAGACGGAGATTACCCGCAGCCTTTGCCCCCGGCTGAAATCCCTCTGCGACCTTCGGCTAAAAAGAATGCCAACTTTCGCTCCGTCTGTCTGCCAGCCTCTTTGCCAAAGGCTGCCTTCTTTTTTTTTTTTTTAATAATAATGTGCCCTGTTTGTCCGAGCGTTTGTCCACTTTCGAGGAAAATCTCTTTCGATGGCCGTCGGGCCGACAAAGCCCGCCGACGACCAATTGCCGACAGTCGTTGCGGGCTCTTGCTATTCGTTCGATCCCTCCTCGCACTTACTTGCCGAAAGTTTAAGCGCAATTGCGCTTGATAAGCGCGTAATGGATAGCGTGCCTCGAACAAAGTCAGCCGATGGAAATCGCCTTATTCTATTATGAGATTCTTGCCGACAGGAGAATTCACTTTTAATTCGGCTTCCGCTTCTGGACGATTTCCCCCGTGGCTGGATTCGAAGCTCAAATAAGTCTTATAAAATAATAGCGTGACAACGAGCGTCTACGAATTCAATGTCGTCTAGCGCGACAATTTGGAACTCGCGTGTGGAGCGGAATGAAAATCGGGGAGAAAAAATAAAAAGCAGGAAGGTCGAGGCAATCCGTGTCGCGTGGCGACGCATAATTGACGAGACTCTGACAGAGCGGCCAAATGAGAATTTTAATTCAATTCGATACTTAGCCGGCAGAGATATTACGTCCATTAAATCGAGCGCTCAGCCGAAATGCTAGAGAGAGAGAGGGGGCAATATTTCCCCATCGATAATTTATTTTGCGCTGATTTATCGCGACTAATACACTACTGCGCAGCGAGGAAACTCGCTGCCGATCGCTCGCTGGATTATTTATGCGACGCTAAGTGATCGCTGTCGTATTTTCCGGGCTTTTTTTTTCTCTCTGGCTGCGCTGAAAATTTTCCACTACAGCAGCGTCAGTGGCGCCCCTTGATCGACTTATAAAATCCAAGAGCTACTCAGCGCTCTATGCTCTTTTTAATCTGCACTTTCGATCGTCCTTGTTAATGGCAATTTTCGATTTTTACTCGCGTTTTTCCAGCGCCGACTGAAAACTAACAAATAAATGCTGTGTAGAAGAAAGAGTCGGGGTAGTACTCGGCTGGCCAATAATTTATTATTACGAATCTTAGCTACAATTATAATTTAATTAGAGTTAATTATAATTAAATTAATTAATTAAAATGCAATTTAATTCAATTATAATTCGAGTGTTCCAGTGAATGCTATCTGTATAGATGACTGCAGCAATTCAGCAGACCGCGTTGAAGTAGTTACGAATGTACAAAGAAATAAAATTAGCATTCGACTAATTCAAGTCTCACGACAAAATTTAATACCTGATTTTTTTTCTGTTTCAGGTAAGGAAATTGCTCGTTGGCACAAAATTGTTTCTACATCTTGCAAGTAAATTAAATGGTTTGTATTTTTAACTACTTTGCGAAAAAATATATCTACGATACCTTGGCCTTAGTTCGCATTGTAAAACTGCTGCAAGTTCATTGGCGTGTAGTTTCCTCCTTTTTAGGGTTTTTAAGAGAAATATTACCAAAGTAAAATGATTATTTAAACAATATTTCTAGATCAATATTAGAATTTAAAAAATAGGCGACTTTATTTAGCAACTTTGATCCATATAACAAAAGCAAGTATTTTGACTAAAAAAATTACATTGCATCTGTCACGGAGTACGCGACAAAGAAAAACTTGGCTTACTGCGTTTGGATCCGTGTAGGCGCTTTATAAAAATAGCATGTCCTAAAAGCTTCAACGAAAATTGTATAAAAATTTCTCTTGTCTCAAAAGAATCGTCCTTTAGGAGAAAGCAACAATGCCACTTTTTGTAATAACCTAATTTTTAAGAACTACAGCTTTGCAATTATGCGTAATCCTCTTTTCGTGCGTATGCGTGGCTGCGCTTTACCGTCTTTTGCCTCCCGATTGGCTTTTCATTCACTCGAATCGGTGGGTCAATGGCTTATGTAAATTCATTTGATTCGTTTGTCCAAATGACGATTAAATTTACCAACTTTGACGAGGCGAGGTGAATTTCGCAGCTATAGAGCACATTGTTTAATCCACCTCTCCTCGAACGCTGAGCCTTTGTTGGTTGATTTTTCGTTAATAATGACGTGTTAATTATTACAGTATAATTTAGCCAGACTTAAAATAGCTAAAATTCCACCAATTAGGAATTTCGCTGGGTTAAAATTAATTAAATTTTTCTCGATTTGGTATTTCAATTTATGCATTGATTAAAACAATCAACTCTTCTGTAATAATCTCTGTCGCACTAACTATATAATAAAATTTTAGGAATCATTGAAACAATGCAGATATTAAACGCAGCACGAGAGTGTTTCATAATTAGCAGGGTTTCATAAAATTTGCCTCCTCAATTCTTTGCCAGGAGCTTATGGAATTCTCGCGGGAATTATTCAATTATCGGATCGTAAAAGCAGGAGAGAGGTAGCAATTAGAGAAGGCGAGAAAGTGCATAATTCGCTCGCGCGTCGATAGCAGATAGCTTTGTACCCCCTTAAAGCGTCTAATTTTCATTTTCCGCGGGCGAACTGCCGCTAGTCGTTCGCGTTCATTGGCCAATAACTCCTCGAGTATAAACCCAACAGCAGGGCGTTTAAGGCTCCGCCAGCAGCCGGCGCTGTTCCGCGCAAACCGAGACTTGCTCTGTTTTTGCAGGAGAGCTGCTTTCCACGGACCGCCGGCGCTAATATTTCCTTCCACTCTCTTGTTGCGCCGCGCACCACACCGCCTGCCCCTCTGAAATTCACCTCGCGAAAAAGAGGCAAACTTCAATGGAGAGGGGGAGTTAAAACCGCAGACAGGGCCGAGGAATTTTCACGGGAGCAGAGTGCGCCAGCTATTTTAGTCGAAATATTTTTGGAAAAGCCCGTGCTCATCGCTCGCTTTGAGCCCCTGCCACATTGACGTAAAAACATACCCTCTTTTCGACAACTCGTTCGTCCGATAAATTCTCCATTCGATTGTAAAAAGTATTCGCTTTTTGTTCGAGCGAGTGAAATTCTAGCCTTGCTTTGGGGAGCTGTTTGCGCGATCGGCTCGCGGAGGGTGCGAGGGCGTTACTCACAGAGTCGAAGAGTCGAAGAGCGCGTGCCAAATGACTCCGTCGTCGGGGAGAGACCGGGGCGAGTGACACATAAATTTCGAGACTATGCGCGGCGCATGGACAGGCCGGAATTAAGGCGCGCGAGAGCCGGAGGCCGAGAGTGGATCTTTCCGCTAATGAACGTATTCATGAAGCTTTTCCGAGATGACACCGCGGCTAAAACCACTTAAGGGGGACAAAACTTGGCTGCACTTAATGTCGTTATATTGCGGGGAATGTGTGTCATAGCGCTCGGGTACTTTAGATAAATCTCGGGCTTGACTTTACTTACTCCGCGAGAGCTCGGTTTACTTTAGCTTTGCAGATTCCCTCTGTTTGCTCATCCCGGATTTTGTGTGTCTTTCGAACTTGTACACGTCTTACGGGCCAAGTCGACCGACAACAAAAAGCGTTTTAAAACCAATCCTCCCCGCGGCGTCTCTAATTCCTTTACCACGCCTTATCATTTATTTCACTTTTCGGACGAGGGAGAGAGAGACTCGTTCGCGGCGCGGCTAAAACTAAGTGTACATGGCAAGAAGAACGCATAAATTCTCGGGAGCGCGTTCATTTTTCCCGTGCAGAACGTATACGACATCGCTGAGTTTTGAAGCGCGCATATTTCTGCATCGCGGAGGTCACGCGGAAACGGCGTTTATGCGGCCGTCCTTCTTTCTCTCCGCGTGCGCATTTTGACGTGGAGCCGAGTGGCTCGAGGCGGTGCGCGCGCTCGTTACAATTCTTTCCCGGCCGGGCAGCTGCTCTTGCCCTTATCGCGCGCAGCGCAAACAGTACGGAGCCAGACGCTCGTATCCACGCGCAGTCGACCTCTCCGAGATCGTGATCGGCGTGAAAATCGCGCCGCGCCGGCCCGCGGCTAAAGCGGAAATCGCGCGCGCGCGCCCTCGTCAAAGCGCGCACACGACAAAGCGCTTGTCCGAGTGCAACGACACGCGGGGACCGGGTGTGAATAATTGATACGGGATCAGAAATATCGCGGCGCTTCCGGAAATTTTATAATGCCGCCTACTTCGCCGACGAGAGTTAGTAGCGCGCGCGCTTCTTAATTGCAGGCTGCGGGGAAGCATCGCATTTTTTAGGCGGGGCGAAAGTGCGAGGAGGACGACCGATGATTGGTGTAATTAAAAGGCGAGCCTTCCTTTCGACCTTTAATTCCATGGCATTATTCGCAATTCATCGGAACTTGTACTTTAGCACTCGGCTACAGTAAAACGTTTTATTAATTCGAATTATTGCTGCTGATTTTGATTGTTCTAAAAAAATTTGTCATTTTATAAAACACTGTTTTACTTGCGCGTTGCAATAAAATTGTAGCCAAGAAGCTAACCAATTACGTGCCATCATCACCAGCTACTTAAGGCAATTACAGCAATTCCGCAGTTGATAAATACGCGTGGCGCTCATTTTAGTTTTAGCGGCGTTTGCGGACTCGCTCGATACCAAGTCTACCGGCAGAGTGCGCGAGCTGCAATTATACACATTATTCGTATGCCGGTGAGAATATACGTGACGTTTTTACGAGGCCGCTGAGAGTCTCGCGTGCCACCGATGCCCGAGTAATCCGTCCTAATTAATTACGGTTTTACTTATGATGCATCGACTTCTTTTGCTCTCCTGCACCGTTGCCCTTCCCCGCCCCAGCTCTCCGTAAAACGATTGCACGTGTAGTATCTCGTAAATTCTCCGGGGATTTGGCACAATTGACTTTTAGAACGGCGTAAATCTCGTATGTACCGCCTGTACCTAATACCTTTTCCTCGAGAAAGTAGTGCAAGAGCGTTTATACCCCGATACACTCGAGCTTCAAGTCCTTTTAAATCGCCGCGGAATCGCGCGAGAGCTTAAACGAGTTTCCTGTTTTTAGCGATCAAAACGAATGGCTGGAGGCTCTTGTCTTATTTGTCGGGCTTTTATCCCAGAATTTCCTGGAAAAACTGAGACGAGTTTTAAAACATATATACAATTCTTTTGTTGATACACTCATTCTTAATGTGAAAAGGCATTTCCATTTAAGCTCTCGAAATTAGAAACGTGATACTAGAGATCTGCTGCTTGACAGAAAGAAAAGCTCTAAAATATTCTTGCTTTGCTCGTTTCGCAAATGCTTCATCACAGTTGAAATATTGAGGCTGGACAAAAAGCACTACTACTTTGGATTGAAGACTGCAAAGAGGCGCGTCGCAGAAAAGCTTCTTAAAAGTTCCAGTAATAGAAAAACTTAAAAACGGGGACAAGCACCGGCTATATTCTTAAAATTTTTATTTATCATCTTCTAGTCTATGCGCTGCCAGTTTGGTTTTCTTTGTCCACGAATTTAAACTTCAGTCTGTCTGCCTTTTTTTCTCTCTCTCTCTCTCTCTCTAAGCGCCTTCACGAGTTGAAACGTAAAAAAAGGTCGTTGGCGAAGGCGTGTGTCAGTTTTTTGCACCGCTGAAAGAGACCGTCATTACGGACGGGCGAATTAAAGAGTCTTTAGTCTTTAGCTCAGTGGAAGTCGAGGCGTGAAAATTCTCTGTGAAATTGCGCAAAAAGCGAATCGGGAATGCTATTTTGTAAACGACCCCTTGAACTTTTTCAATCGCCTGATTTTCATCATTAAATCGTTCAATTGGCAACGGGTATATTATTCGCAAAGGAGTGCGACTTGAGCACAGAGGCCTCGACAAGAGGGCCTTGCGCGCCCAAGTACGCGATATACCTCGGGTCGCGCGCAGCCGAGCGAAGGTCTGATCAAATTGCCGGTCATTCGTTGAATCGGAAAAGTTCGATAATCAGGAAAGTTTCGGGACTCGGCGTCTCTCCTCTTTCCGCGAGTAATGGCCCGATACACGGTAATGGCGCGAACGCGGACCTATACGCGCGGCGCCCTTTATATGTACCTAAAGACCAGGGTGTCTCGCATTCTGTCTCTAGCCTTCTTTTTGTTTCCTCCAGTTCGGCGATCGACCCACGCCGAATAGTAAAGAGCCAAGGCTCTCGTTTCCGCGCCGAAGGAACAGAGTCTGTTTCGGCCGAACTGCGTGCCAACGAGAGAGCAGCTGCTGCCTTTTGCTTCGACTTTCTGGTGTCACTTATTCCCAATAAATACCTCGTGTAAGTGCTCGAAACAAATGATCGATCGATTGCATCTTATCTCGGTTCATAATTTTTTAGCCGAGAGGGCCTTAACTATCCCTCGGCCATTTTTCTTCCCGCCTCGGAGCGGCCTGGGGATTTATGCCCGATAAGCTGTGGGAGAGGCCGAGAATTTCCGCTCGATGCGACTAATTAACGAAGCGTAAAACGAATCTCAAAGAGAGCCACTACGCCGCGCACTCTGTAGCTTTACGACGGATCCGATAAAATTCATTTCAAATATAATATAACTCCCATCTCTTGGCGGAGTTATCTTGCCGGAGGAGGGGGAAGGGGGGGAGGGGAGGAAAAACAGCTCGAGGAATTCCTTATGAACCTAATCCTAGAGAAGTTTTTCCTTTTCACGCGCGGTTAAAGCCGGGCACAGCCCTCCGGGCTCGACTTTAATCAAATATCAAGCAGGCCGCAGTGTTTCTTGCGATGCGCCGGGGATGACGGCACGCACGAGCGCCAGGCAGCAGTTTAGCTTCGAGGGTCACTGCACTCGAGCAATTTTCCGTGCGGCCCGACTTTTCCTCGAGGAGAGAAAAGAAAGCGATGGAAGAGGGAAGGAGAAGAAGCCCCCGGCGGTCCTGACGGCGTCCCCCTTCCTTTTGGCCCCCTGCGCGCCTTTGGCTTTTGGCGGAAGAGCTTCATCTCCCTCCTGCTGCTGCTGCTGCTGCTGCCGCCGCTGCTGCTGCTGCCGGTCTCGTCGCCGAGCTCTCCGGGGAGGACGAGAGGAGGAGTCTCCTCGATAATTTTGCCCCTCGCAAGCTTGTCGCCCTGATAAACCCGCCGCTCGATCCTTTATTTTTCCTTGCCCGGGCTTGCTTGCGTAGAGCTTTTCTGAGAATCTCTCGGGGGCGAGTTTCGAGAACTGATTTTGACTGCGTGGCCAAACTTTACAGACCCTCCTTTTTTTTTATAACGGCAATAATGTCTGCGCAAGCGGGGGGGAGGCACTTTCGCATTTTACGCGAGAAAATCTGGCCTGCGGCATTATCAGAAAGCTAATCACAGAATTATTTGCCAAAATTAGTCCGAATTGCGATCGAATAATTAGCAAGATCCGGCTTGAAAGCATAAACAGTTCGTATCGGGATGGACATAACGGTTTTCGCCTGGGGTGCCATTGACTGCCAAAAACATACGACTCTCGCGTGCGGCAAGCTCCCCCTCATTATCATCAGCGACTGGATTCCGACCGGCTTGATCTGCTTTCCCCTCCCTCCCAAAAATTCAATTCGTCCGCATTTAGCCGAGTGACTTTCCGGCGATTTCTTCCCGTTTCGCGTGCGAGCAAGATGAAAAGACCCAAATTCGATTAGGATCTCTCGAGCGAGGCATATCTCCCCCTCGCGCGACGATTCCTCCGCGAGTCTTCCATAAGTGGATTAAAGCTCACCCCCTCTCTGTGTAAGCGTATATGCGCGCGCGTTTGATCTGCAAAGTAGAAGGAAGCGGCGAAAGAAACTCCGGGCCCCCGTTTTCGAGGATCGAGCGATCATGACGCCGAGATTACGCGTCGCAGGCCTAAACTTTCCTCCTGCCAGCCTTTTGCGCTGCGTTTGCGCGCGGAAGCCAGCAATTTGATCTCGCCTCGAGATATCGCCTCTCACTCTCTCTCCCTCTCTCTCTCTGTCGTTTTGTCGCTGTCGAGCCCGGCGCCGACGGGGAAAGAGAAGCCCGGAGAAAGAAAGCGGAGAATGCTGCAGTAGCTGCAGCCGTTCTCGTTCAAAGGAAATAAGCAGATATTCCTGGAGGAAAGGGAAGGCGGGCGCAGATTACTGGCTATCGGGGCAAAGCTCTCCCGATCGCTGCGACAGATTCTGACATTGATACGCTGCACAATGGCAAATTAGGCTGTTTTTTTTACGGGTAATTGAGTTGGAACCTCTGGGCACATAATAACGGCTTTTCTATGAAATTCCTTATCGAGATCTGCCCGAGATGAGCTATTCAACTTGGGTATAAGGAGGAAAGAGTGTGCGTTTCTTGTGTAGTCAAGCTGCGCTATAAAAAAGAATGCCCGAGATGTAGATAGCGCAGTTAAGCGCTTTATTTAAATCAATAACACAAAAACAACTGTAGTATGTATTTTCGGCTTATGCAAACGAACGTTTGTTCACAATTCTAGGGAACACAATTAATTATATTGAAAATCCCGGTAAGATGTTTTTCTTAAGAAAGAGGAAGCGAAGAGAAAAATGAATATAGAATAAAAGAAGGGACGGAAAGAAAAAGATAAACAAAAAAGCGTGCCTTCCAAGTGCACGAGCGAAACGCAAAGAAGCAGAAAAGAGTGCACGGAGGGAGAAGGAAGAAGAAAGCAAGTGCAGGGAATTACCGGCGAGCAAATAAGGGAGAAGTGGAAGATCGTTTCGGCCGATTGGCACCGCATTAAGAATCCTCGTCGGCCGACTTCCTGGACCTTCGCGTCGCCGCCGTCTGACGATGTCCCCTGACCCGGAATAAGATGAAAGAAACTCCGATGTAGAGCGGCGCTTTTACCGCGGCGGAAACACGCGACGTTTTTCGCCTTTCCTCAATTTTAAACAAAAAAAGTATTAAAAAATTCTAAAATAAAGTACGATAAGTTAAGGGAAGTTGAGAGCCGCTGCCTCCGCCTCTCGTCCTCGTCCCGACGAAAGGAAACCCTCGAAGTGCGCTCGCCTTGCTCCCCGCATATAAACCGACGAAATTATTCGCACCTTTGGCCTCTCTCCGAGCCCCCGGAGCTATTGTCACACCGATGCGCACTTTCTGCCGGGATGAATTCAATGTGGGTATCATTTTTAGTCCCCGCGAGTCAAGTGCCAGAGCGATTTCTCCTCTCGCTTGACGTTGACGCGGTGGGAACTTTGTCGAATTCAATTGTGTGCGTGGCTTGGGGTCGCGCAATTAAACGCGCAGCTCTCGAGCGACAAAGTAAACAAGTAGGTTGAAAATTCATGGCCAAGGTGTAGCGCCGCCGCGGCTCTCGGAGTGAAAATTTATCACGCGCGGACAAGCGTAATCTGGTCCGATCTCGTGGCGTAACACACATCCGTATAACTACAGCCGCGTACAAACATATAATCTGCTTCATTGAATCTTGTAAATAATGGCATTAGCCGAGACAATAGCGGCCTCCGCCTCATTACTCGATAAGTCACTGCTTTGACAGTTTAATCACAGTTTTTCCTCGCTCAATTCAAGCAACCAAGGGCAGTACCTGCTCTCTCCGTCTCTATCTATCTCTCTCTCTCTCTTTGCCGCAGCGATGAGTACTATTAAGCAGCGACGGCATTGCCGGCTTCGCACTTTGCCCTGGCGAACTCCGGGAAGCCCTCGGGCTCAACTGAACTCGCATACATATTTGCCGCACGGGTGTGCATAACGGTAAAGGACGCAAAGGTAGAGTGCACGTACACGCGCTACTTTCTCCCCCTCGCCCGGTGCCTCCTCGAACTCTAGTAATAACAAACAGCGCTGCCGACGCTTCGGTTTGTCGTATCACTCGGGTTAATCAAGGACTCGATGCAATTGCCTGCTTTACCATTCGATCAAAGAAAATTAATGACGCCCGATGGCGAGCGTTGAAAACGGTTTTTCCACAGTGCGATGCATCTTCAACAAACGGCCGAAAATCTTGTTTAAACTGTCGGTCTAAGTTAATACGCCGCCTCGTCACCGGCGCATGAATAATTCCGAAAATATCGATAAAATTGACGAGGAAGCGCGTGAGAGCGAGCGAATGGCGTTTACTTTTGAAAGAAATTCCTCAACTCGAAAGCATCGGCGCACCCGTATAATCCTCCCCTCGGCGGTCCTAATATTTTCGAGCGCCGCCGCATCGTCAAATATTCACTGCAGTTCCGAATGTCCTCTGTCTATAAATAATACATACTCTCTCTCTCTCTCTCTCTCTCTCTCTTTCTCCTGAAAATCACAGCGAGGGGTGGAGAATAGAAAAAAGGGAATCTCCCCTTTGCCCCCCCCCCCCATTCTACCTTGCTCAGTGTGAAAATGCCCTTACTCACGATCGGTCCTTGTCGCCCGTTTTCCCAGGTAGACGCGGGGATCCTGGTCAGCGCAGCTGGATTTTTCTGCGCGCGCTCGTTGTCGCCTCCTCTCGCTCCTGAAAAAAAAAACGGCCATTCACGCAACAGCTTGTAATCTCTCCGGGTCCCCACGAACAAGAAAGCGATACGCACTTTTTCGCCGCGCCCTCTCGGGATGACACAAAGCCGCCTGCTGCGTCTTGGCGTCGCTTCCTCTCCCCGAGAGAGCGGATCCTTCCGGTTGACCTGTCTGCCCGATGCCCGTACGTATATAACCAGGAAATTCGGCATTCGTCTTCCCTTTTTTTTGGGGAAACGAGGCGACGACCCTCGGCAAAAAGCGGCTATAACGAATCAGGCGCGACAAGCATCGTGCGGTTTTTCTCCCCTACGAAATCTACTTTTCGGAGGAATGGAGTTCGACCGTCCGACACACATAGTTGGGCGTGTAAATTTCATGTCCGACCGTTCTATATCTCACTGTATTTTTTGCTCAAAGGATTTTAGATTTTAATTATATTACTTGTGGATAATTTACATTTTGTCAAGTGCGTAAATAAATCTTGTTTACAGCAGCAATAAGGAAAAGTGCAATTGATTAGAGCGTTCGGCTGAATGGCTCGCACATCGGCTCGGCGTAATGATTAAGATTTCCCGGAGTTGAACTCTTCATTACGGCGGCCGTGCACAAAGTCGCCGCGTCTCTCGCGGCAATCGTTATCGAGCGGAAGTCGCGGACACGCTCGCAGTCACATTCGAAATATCGAGCGGGCATAATCAGCGAGTCGACAAACGAGCGGAGGGATGCCGAGGCGAGGCGGGAGAGGGATGCCTGCCGGCTACGGAGCGTTTGAATTTACGGCCTCTTAAAAAGCGAACGGATGATTATTCCGCGTCGAAATCAATGGAGGAACTGGATTACCGCGCTGCGAGCTAAATGCAGAACACGCGCCGAGGAGCACCCACACAGCCGCGGCCCGCACACCTTGCCTCTCTCCCTCTCTCCCTTTATTCTCTCTTTCTCTTTTCAAAAGCAGCTCCTCTCCCGATGCAGCGAGAGCTGCTGCTGCCTGCCTGCCTCGAAATTTTCGAAGCCGCACGCAGCGTGTTCTTTTGAGGCGAGCGCGCGACTAATGCAAATTTCGAACGATGAAAGACATTCTTTCCTTTCAGGCCGCTTCTCCGTTCTCCAGTGAAAAGCCGCGGCTAAATTAATTATTTTTCAAAAAATAAACGCTTACCTCTTTCCCGCGCCTGTTTTCAGAGAAGGTGACGGAGACTTTTGATTGTACGAAAGTCAACATTATTTATATTCGTTTGCCTTGCTTTTCAAAACAAATAAAGCAAATATCCCGAGAAAGAGTTTCTCTCTCGGTATTTTTTAAAAACCTGTAGTAGCCTTCGTAAAGCGGCGCGTAAAAAATCGAGATTGAAGCCGCGCCTCGAAAATGAATAATTCTCCTATTTTGCAGCTCCTCTCTCGCCTCCCCTCCGGCTCGCCTCCTTCTCTCTCCCGGACGTTTTACAATACTCGCTTAACTATATTATTTGCCGCGGAGTAAGAGCCCGGAGAATGCTCTTCATTACTTGGCAGAAAGGCTTGAAGCCTTCATTACGAGAGGATTAATAGTTGAAGGAGCTACCCCAAGCGCGCCCGGAACGCCGCGCCCGAGAGAGCCGCCTCGATCGCAGTCGGGGGGGCATTTATTGGAACTCGGGGAGATGCCTTTTCGCCGAGAGTAGAAGAATCACGGCGCGAGAAAATGAACGAGCTCGCTAATTTTATTAGGAGCGAGATGCGAGGCGCCGCGACTCATTAAACGCGAAGCGGCTAAAACGCCGCGCAGAACTTGTTTGGCTAATCGCCGGGCGTCTGCTCGGATAATTGCCATCCTCGCTCGGCGCGATTTTATTGGCGCGTTATTGCCTTTTCCCGAGCGACGAGAGCTTCGAGTAATTGCCCGAGAAACGATTGCCCCTAATCAGTACGTCATTTGTCCGGAGCTCGAATTTTTTTGGCTTGCCCGCAGCGGACGAGCAATATTCGTCGGAGATGTTCGTTGCGCCTGGCAGCCGCAACGATCGGAAATTCATGCGGCTCCCTTATCTCGCTTTATAACGACGGGCGAGACGTCGCCCACAAAGATCGAAATTTATTTCGACAGTCGCGATAAAGGCGCGGAAAATCGGTCCGAGTCCGCCGCTGTCATTAAGAACCGAAACGTCCAATTAGAGGATCCCCGCGCGAGTTCGTTACATCGGAATAATGGGGCGCTGCTTTCCTTCTTCGTCTCGGCGTATTTACATACATTTATATTCATATCGAGGCCATTACCGCGCGCGACTCGAATCGGAACGTTTGCTTGCACTCTCGCTTTTTCGCCAAGCCAATGGGGGGAATCGAGATTGCGAGGCAGCGGCGGAGGCGGCTTCGCGAGGATCAGCTTTTTTCTCTCCGCAAGCGAGTCCCGCAAATATTGCCCTCTTACGCCGATGCTTTCCCCTGTTCCTAGCTTTTTTTCGATTCGAAGGAACGTTTCGAATTGGCTGCTGGAAAAGTTTCAACGTTTGCGCGTTTGATAAAACGTGGCAAGATCATTTTTTTTTTTTTTTGCTCTCTTCGATTGCGAAAACATTTACACTGACAATTTAATAATGTTGATAATGATAAGTAAGTTTATGTGTACAACAGATATCGGAAAGAACAAGTTTCTCCCTTTGGTCTGATTTGAGAGACACTGAGGGTAAGGAAGACGAAAGCGAGGCGGAGAGGGAATCAAGAGACGGAGGTAAAGGGCCGTCCCTTCCCTCGCGGAGAAAGAAACCTTGTTAGGGAATTATTTGCCGAAACGCCATCGAGCTGATCTGTTTGCGAGTTAGCGTTTCTTTCCCGACCGCCGCCCCGCGAGGAATCGGATCTCTTTTCCCCTTCCTTTGAAAACACTTCTCCTTTTTTTTTCTCGTCCTCCAATCGCGTCATTAAAATACAAAGCCGCTTTTACGCGGTCTGCTTTTCTCTCTTAGATCTCATTACCGGTGCCGCCGGGCTCCAACTAAATAGTTAATAGGCGCCTTTCTAAGGTGGCCCCAAGTTGCGCAAGCTAATTATTCCGCAAACAAATCCATGAGAAATGAAAATACTCGCTCGGGAGTGCGGTATTCACGAGTCCCGCCGCTTTCCTTGAAAGAAGAGCCTGAGTAGAACGAGTGGCAAACAGGCACAAAGTGTCCACTGCAATTTCTCGGTATTATGCAATCTCGCGAGTTTAAACGCTCAGCATCACTTCCCGCGGACAAAGGCGCGCATTGTGCTCCAGACTGCGGCACTGCGCGCGCGACGAGCTATCGAGATGCATCTCTCTGCCGCCATTGGGAGTCCATTGCCGAGCTCTTGTTTTCTGCCTCGTAGCAGAATGCCTTTTTCGACAAAGTATCGCTTTTGCCTTCTCGATAATTTCGGGCGTCGGCGCCCGGCAGCTAGATAAAGCAATCCGATCCTCGAGGATCGGCTGTATCGCGGCCACGATCGCGTACTTTACTCGCGTAAAGATCGTGACTCGTTCTCCTCCGGTTAACGACCGGTTGAACGTAACCCCCCCGCCTCGGTTTGTGTCGCCGTCGCCGTCGCCGTCGCAGTTGTCTCTCTGACCCAATACCGAATCCGCAGGCTAACGAATTCACGCGCGCTTATTTACGATCAGTGTCTTGACAGTCGCTGCTGCTCGTCATCGAGGGTATATATATATATTCGTATGAGCGGCGGCTCGCTTCCTTCTTCTTACGGGCGCTTTGTTCCCTTTGTTCGAAAATAAAGGAATACTTTTCGGGACGAAGAATATCCTGGTGATGCGTTTCTGTGAAACAACTCGATAATTTATATTTCTAGGCAAATCGGTGGCAACGTCAGCCGCTGCCGCGGCGAGCAAACACTCGTTCGGCGATTGATCATGTACACCAATCGCGTCGCATCTTGAAAACAGAGCGGGGTGGCGGAACAAACCGGCTAATCGAGTGCAGAAGGTAGAACGCGGAAAGTTCCGCCTCGCTCTCCATCATCCAGCATGAAAGATTCAGCGATCTCCGGTCTCGTCGCGACGAGACTCCTCGCTCGAATCGATCCCTCCCGCCGCAGACTTCAAAGCCGCCTGTTGCCGAGGAGGCGGCCGCGCGCTCATAAGTAATGCAGCTCATAATTACCGCCTCCATTCACGTCGCTGTCGTACGGCGCTCTCCTAATTTAACGAGTTTGTCGGTCGGCGCCGCTGGAAGAAGACGTTCCTCCCCAGACGCTCCGCTAAATAAAATACGTCGCCGGGTAAAACGCGGCGAAAGCGGATACGCGCCGAGGTGCGGAGTCGCCGTGTCGTCTAAAAGCTCGCCGAGAGCGCGCCTCGAATTTCAATTCGCCGGCCATTATATTCCGGGCTCGCCTACTTACGGACGGCCGTCGATCCTTCGCCGCGCGGCTCTGCGGACAGCTTCTGATGACCTTTTTCATTAATGCCTGGATTTAGCAGTTGGTATTCCGCGCGCGCGAGAGAATAGATGCTCGATTCTTCTCGTGCAGGAAAATTTATTCCGAGACTTGGCTAATTTGTTTGAGGAGAAAATCTGGGAAACACTTACTTACTTACTAAAAGGCTTCTCGGCTTTAAAATGCGTATTTGCGAATACGATTATCCGATTGTATGATGTTCTTTCGATTTCGATCGATTTCGCAATTATTTATTCGCATTAATTATAAGATAAATAAATATTTACAGCTCTGATTGATTATACAAACATTTACTACGTAGTCAAATACCTTAATACTTTCATGTTCAAACGTAATCCAGCCTGCAAAGAGAAAATAATTAATTTACTGGCGAGCGGCGCAGTACAGAATTTTCGCAACTTGTTGATTGCACGCTTCGTCTCTTACTGATCGTTACTCGTTCGGGTAGCTCAAATAACATCATAATAAATATTATATTAGCTCCTCGGCGGTAAAAATAACGACTCGCGCGCAGAAATGGCTAATCGTTTAGTCGAGCGGACAGAAGCGCAATTACGGTGATGACTCTCCCTGGAAGAGTCGCGCCAAGAAGTTGTCAAGGCGTATCACTCCAGCAGTGTCTTCGCTGCTCGATCTGCGTTTCCGATACATTATTCATGCAATTTAGAGCGACACGTATGTCACTTTAATAGGATGATGAGTCACGTCGCTCAACGCTGTTCTAATATATTCCTGGAAAATTATGAAAGGGTCTTCTAACCAACTAATGTAGGAGTATGTTAATTCAAAAGAAAATACTCGAGACTAGTCTTGAGTTTCCGGGGCTATATAGAAAAAAAAGTTAGGTACAACGGAGAAACACGAAATTTTCGTCGAAAACTGCTGGCACACGGCGAGCCTTTCGCCGTGAATCAGTTTTCTCTGGTTCGGGCCGGGAATAAGAAAAGCGGCGGAGAAAAAGGCCGAGTGGCGGGCAATGGTGTGCGAAAAAAGCGATAAATTATTCCCGTTCCATTAGGCGCTGGGCAGCACGTTGTGTCGCTACCACCGAGAGCCACACGATAAGCCGGCCGGCAGCCTCCCGCGAGAACAGGTTTCATTGTGGTTAAACAGCGCGATGATATTTCAGATCGCATCTACTGCTTCTTTTTTTTCCCCCGCTTCCTTCCAAGAGCGACGCATGCGCCGAGATCTCGGCCAATTATTCCGGCATAATTTTCATCTAATGCCGCTGATAAGGGCCGTAATTGAGAATAGCCACGGCTTTGGGCACGCCGTTTGTTGCAGCCGTTTTCATTCAATCATTATCGAAACTCTTGCAATCCTGTTTTTTCACCCACTCGGTATTCATTGAGTAATTACTGCGTATTATAAATAAACGCTCTTGTCACTCAGTCATTATGTCAATAACTAAATGCAAATTATCGGTATTACGATATTAATTTGAATTTTAGTTAAAATTTGGATAACGCGAAAGAAGAAAATTTTTCAGTTTCACTAGACTGTGTGATCCTTTGATAGTCGCTCTGAAAGTGAGGGTATTACGTAAATGTATGATTTTTTTTTATGTATAATCAAGTGAGGGGTTATCGCTTACCTGTTGTTAGATTTTCATAAATAAATGCACGATCACGATGGACGAAAAAAATATTCTCTCAGAGCTTTTCATTTTTCAAAAATGAATCTCCGGCGCGACCCTATCGTCAGCACGACTTTAGAGGAATTTACACCTGGAGTAGGAATATTTCCTCGGGGAGGGCTCAGAAGTCGAGAGCTGCCACATATGACTTGGTCCCCTCAGCCCCGCGCCCGTTATCATTCATTCGTCAGGCACGTCGCTCCCCTCTCTCCGCGAGCAGCTCCCCCCCTAAACTCCCGCGAATCTGTCGCGTTAGCCAGTGTAAACAAAAGGCTCGCGGTAATTAAGCGTTCAGGGCGCCATTCACTCCGTATAAGGGCGAGCTGCATCCATTTTATTAACCGGCGATCACGGCTTCGGAATTAATCCTGGCAGGCTCGGCCCGTCGCTCGCTCTTGTTTGGCCGCGTGCGGTGAGAGAGTCGCGCTGCGCCTGTATGTGCGAACCTCTTGCGCGGCTCGGTCTATTTTCCGCTCGCTGCTCGATATGTAATTAAATGCTCAAATAAATCTCGTTCTCTTTTAAAGGCAAATCGTTCACTTCAGATTTATTTGTTTCAATTTATCTTTACGTTTACTTTACGTTGAAAATGAAAATATCTATACATAAAATATTTACTCATTCACAGCAGTATCACTTATTTTTTTCGTACAGCAAATAAAGCATTTTATTCGCACTCGAGTAATTCATAATGCCCGGAACGCCCGGAGTGCCATTGAGACCACTGATATGTACAGCCGACATCTATTTGAATAGCAGCCACCAATAAAAGCATAAAAATAACAGTCATGATTATACCGTAAATGATGCGCGTTTGTTGATTACGTATTCTCGCTTCGTAACCGCTAGGGTCTATTACGTATCATTATTTTCTTACTTGTTAGAAAAACTCCGTCAGAACTCCGTCAGAGAAAGGGAAGCTCTCCGAATGTACAAGCATCCCCCAATCGCGCCTCGAGGCACTGCCTCTTAAAACTCTCGGCCGAGCGATATTTACGACGAGCGAATCGCGAAGCAGCGCGACCAAATTGTACAAAGAACTCCTTGGCGAGATGATCTTTCGGCCGAGCCGCGCGCGGCTTCGCGTGTGCATTATATTCGCGGCCGCGTGTCGGAAATTCTTGGGCGCGTTTCTCGTCGGCGGCGCGGCGTCTCGTTCGCGTGAGCCATTTAATTAAAAAAGGGAGCGTGCGTAAGTGGCCTGTGTGCGGTACGCGCTCCGCCGCGGCGAGCGGGGCGAGCCTTTATTGACCCTGCCGGGGAGGCAGCGACAGAGTCTGCCTTTTTCGAGGCGAAAGGACTCCGCTCTGTATGCCATTTTTCAGGCCGCGAGCTGCACGAGAGGAAATTCGCGCGTCGGCCTTTGGAAATGTTACATTAGCCGAACTAATGAAGTTTGCAAATTTCAGTATACGCGCAAAATTTTACTGCCAAGTATATTTTTTCACCCTGATAAGCTCGACGAGGAAGCTGCGACAAATAAACGTTTTATCGTTCGCTGAAAAATTCTCGTAAATTAAATATTTATACACCGGCGGAGCTCGCCGGGGCGGTAAATTAATTTTTCACATTTTTATCAGGGCGGCCGCAGAATTTTTATTAAAATTTTTTCAAAATTGCCTGCATTCTTCATGCCGTAGCGACCGTTTTCAAAGGCTCGCTTTCTAAGCAGGAAAAAAAAACGTCGAAACAACTCGTTAAAGCTGGATCTACGCCGGCAGGCGCCTAGATCCTTTGGAAAAAAAAAGAAAGAAATGTCGAAATTTTCAGGCTCGAACTAGCAGTCCTTAAAAAGCCCCTCACTCCGGCGCGGTAGCCGCGGCGATTCCTTAAGCAGATATAACGCGCGCGCGGGCTCTCGCTTTTCACGCGAGCCTTAAATAAGATCGGCGCTAGATCCTCCTTGCACGCATACAAGGCGGAGAGCGAGAGGAAAGGCAATAAAAATGCAAAATATACGACTCGGCCCTCGTAAAGTTTCGGGGGAAGCGCGGGGATACAGTGCCGCGCGTGAGACTGACACCGAGCGCCGGGGTCGAGGGCCCGAGAGTCGGCCGAGATGCCCGGATTCATTACGAAAGAGGATTTGTCATTGGGCTTGACGGCTACGGCGGGGGAAGCACGTACGAGGGCCGAGGTTCAATTTTGACTCTGGTCCCGTGTAAATACTTTGATTCCGGGTCGTCTCTGTCTGCGGGGCTAATATTTTAATCGCGCGCTCTCTCGCTGGTGTAATGACAAACTAATAATAATCCCTCGCGCACAGAATCCAGGGCGTCCGTGGACTGTAATAGAAGAGCTATTTCTTCGCTCTTCTTTGAAATAACCAGAGAAAATGTACGCAACTCCTGGGTAATTTCGTGGTAATGAATAGTTACCGCGGCGCATGCCGAGCAACTCATAAGCATTAATTTGCTGAACTTTTCATTGCTGCATTATGCTCGTAATGCGTATTCTCGAAATACCGCCCACTGCGCCTACATTATATTCGTCTTTCTAGGTTACGCATAGAAATCATACAATTAAAATTGAATAGCGCCCAAAGCCGAGTGTCGAAAGGAGTCCGACGCCGATCGAACGAGCACGCAGGGCAGCGCTTGTCGGAAGTGAAAAAACTATATATACCGCCGTCGACATGCTCGCCGAATCCAACTGCGTATCAGCGCTCCCCGGCAGTCGGGGCGTGTGCGCGCACACGCGTGACATCGCGGCCCTCTCTGCGTTCCTGCGTGCGAGGCGGGGGCGCGAGAGCCGATCGATGCCGAGGCGAGGGTGCGCGCCTACTCCTGCTATCGAACCAACAGTCGCGAATTTCGCCCAAGAGACAGCCGACAGGTACGCAAATTACGAGCCGAAGACTGTCTTAGCCTGATTGCTCGCCTATCCTTCCCGTCCATCATTATTCCCTCGTCGCTCTCTCTCTCTCTCTCTCTATCTTTATGTCTTGCTCGAATTACGCAAGCAGGCCACTTTGTCGGGCACTGCAAACACGTATTTCCTCAACTGATTATATTCTTATGATCAATACGCTGGACAATTAATCCGTGGTACAAAGGCCGCGCGGAGAACAAGAAAATCAACGGAGCGTTCAACTCTCTCGCGATCGGTAAATTTAACAATTATACGCGCGCGGAGGAGAATGAATTGCGCCGAGCGTACAAATCGAGGAGGCATTGCTCGCTAAGGCGTACGATTGCGTCACAGACAAGGCGGCCAATGAAAAAAAGCAGATCCGCCGTAAATGGCGATTATCGTGACCCGGCGCCAAATGAAAATCCGCGCAGCGCGCCGCTTTCGATTTCTGCGCGCTGAGCTTTTATGGCTGTGTAACTGTAACGATTTCTGCGTCTCTATCGCCTTCTGGAGATTTTTCCGGTCGCGCGCAGAGGAGGCCGAGAAAATTATCGATCGTTCTGCGTACGGCCCGACGCGTCCTCCTTGAGTGATTTAAAGGGAGTTATTTTACTTGTAAACGTGTTTAATGGCTCCGCGGCTGAGGGACATACTTTTTGCATTTTAATTTCGAGTTGCAATTTATTTTAGATTTATCGCTCGTCCCAGCGTTAATTCTATTAACGCGATAAAGACAATAGCGAAAAGCGCGACTTTCACTCGTTAATATTTTCGTGTATATTTTAACTCTGTAAAGAGAAAATATTTATGTAATTCAGGCGATTACCGTGTTTTTAGATTTTAACATTCCGCGCAACCTATACTTTAAAGATAATTGCTTATACTCTTATAAGGTCATGTTGATACAAGAAAATCATAGGGTATATGAAAGTTTCATTAGTTTGTCACGACGTTATGCAAGTTACGATTTTTATGTCATTATTAGGCACGATTTTTCATCGGCTTTGTATTCTTCAAACCCGGCAAAAATAAAATTATGCTCGTAATTTATTGACACGAGACTATACTCAGAATTCAGCGGCGAATTTATTAAACTTTTCCCGCAAAACGTATAGCAATTAAAGCAGTGTCGCCTACGAAGCCCCATTAATAAATCCTGCTCTCGAAATTTTTCCGCTCGGCGTTTTAACGCGTATTTTCCGGCAAGTCCTCCAATTTCCATATTCACTTTATCCCAGACGCACGCAGTCTCCATTAAGCTGCAAAAAGCGAGAGCACGCCGCGCTATCCTGAAATCTAGAGCAGCGGCGGCGGCAGTGGCAACCTCCGCCGCGCAAAAAGAGCGCGCGGCATTATGCGAGCGGGTCAGCCGTGAAATCGCGCCAAGTCAGCCAGCTTTTGGAGCTAAATGAGCCGAGTGCGCGCGAGCAGCGTCGCTTTTGTAATTGCCGTCGCGCGTAATGACGGCGGGTTGCATCAGCGGGCCGCGGCCGGCAGCCGGGAAAGGCGCGGGTATAAATTAGTCGAGAGAGTCGGAACCCGATCGGCTTTGCCTTTCAATCCTCTTTGAGTTCGAGTCTCGAGGAGGCGACGCGCTTGTGCTCCGTGCGGCTTCGCTCCTGCTGATGGGGTTCCGATGTCGCCGGAGAGGGATTTTTGACCCACTGACCAGAACGCCGCTCGGCTTACGAAACTTTTACCTTCTCGGGTATAGGAGATGCGTAATTTTGAGTAACGTCGTTGGGAAAACTAGAGAGTTGCCGAGCGTAGGTTCGCATTATAACGAGCAATTTACTCGAAATCCGCTAATAAAGACAGGGCGGGCTTGAAGTCGTCTAATTTCGAGGCCCTTTGATCGTGGGCGCCGTTCCCCCGCGGCCCGGCAACATGATTACGGCTAAATTAGCAAATATGAAATTTGTTTAAAAAGGCGCAGGAGGGAGAGCCTGCATGCAGTCGAGATTGAATCGAGCGGATTTGCCGAGTGAGTCAACCTGAGCAAACGGTCCCGCGCGCCCCTGCTTTGAAGTCGCGGGGATTCCTTGATCTGGCACTCTTGGCGGTCGGGGGGAGGGTGCAAATTAAAGGGACACGTGTCCCGGTTATGCGCGCGCGTCCTTCCGTGGCTCGGCCGCGTGCCGCCCGACAATGGCCTCGCGTCCTGTGACCGTTCGTGCGTTAAACGCCTGCCCTGGGATATATTGCTTTCCCGCTTCTTTTTCCTTATCCTCCTTCCGCCTCTCCGTATCGCACGAGCGAGTGCTCCTGCACTTTTTTCTCCGTCTGCACCAGCTGTATATTCATCCGCGGAGCTGAGGGCTGTGCTTCAGGCTTTCCCCTTTAAGGCACCTGCAAATATTAATTCTTTCGATTCCCGGCTAAATAAACTCGGTTGAGACGTTCAAGTTTTGGTTGAAACTTTTTGATTACAGCTCTTGGTAAAAATTTATTGATTTTCTAAATTTGAAAGTTGGAAATCATTCGTTGCAAAATATAATTTCCGACGAAAGCGACATTTTCGAGGTTGTAACTTTAATAATTACGATGGTTGTAGAGAAATATCTAAATAGAGTCTCTATTCTAATGCCCGATGTGCTCGATAATAGTCGGTAATAATTTAGTCGCCTCAGAGTAAACAAATTGATATTACGATAAAATAATGTGCCAGAAATTTTGCCAAGACATAGATTTGAAAAAATAGTGCTAAAGTTGCAGCTTCATCGACCTATGGGAAATTGAAAGTTTTTCAAAAGGTCTAACAGCTCCGAAAAGTTCGGCATCGCGCAGGAGCTTTCTCTCGCGTTGAGCGCGGAAACTCCGCGATCCACGGGGCAATTTTTCCAATTTGCAAGTTCAATTGAAACGCGGGCAAAGGCGGCGCGCGTCGGCGATAGCATCGGGCGCGAGAAGAAATTAGCAGAATAAACGCGCGCCCTTTCCAAAAGTCGTAAAACTCGGCGCCTTTCTTTCCCGGGAAATCGCGTGAAAACTCGTCCGGAAGAAGTTTCCCCGGCGGCTTATTCGAGAGGGCGGCCGAGAAAAAGAGAGAGAGAGAGAGAGAGATAGTCTGCGTCGTGAGCTCCGCCGCCGCACCGCGTTGAGAAAGCACTTGAATCTCTTCTGGACGCTTGAGTCTCGGGAACGCACTCGGGACTCGCGGCCGGGTAGGGACGGAGGGAGAAATTAGCATTTTTGTGTTTGCATCTTGTTTCTGACAGCGCGCGAAACCATAAAGTAGCCGGAGTGCCCAACTCCTCCAGCGGCTAACAGAATTTCTTTCTTTCGAAAGCTGCCTTACGTAACGTGTAACGCACTTGGTGGGAAATAATCGGGGATTACTGACTCTGCTGAAGCAACTGATAAATTAAAAATTAATTGGACTGCTTTATTTTTCATAATAAGGCGTCATGACAAATTGCTCGTTGCGTAATCCTAAGAGTAAATCATTGAAGCTTTTATTTGAAAATTCTATCCTTTTGCGCCGCTTTCAGAGCTGCTGGTATATCGGAAATTGAATTTAATTTCGATATAAAGAAGCTTACGTCAGTAATGATTTCATTGACGCCTGCTTTTATCTGCGTAATATACAAAGTGTATACGATATAATGTACACGATGCTGAAATGCTCTCTGGAATATAAATTTTGCAAAACTCCGTCTACAGTTAGTACCGCTATCTCATTTATTATTTTGATCGCCGCGTCTATTCTCGACCAATCTGCACTGCATTGAAAAATAGCCAAGATTAATTTAGACTCTTTAAAATATAAACAAGTCTGAAGCTTATGTAAATAAATTAACGTGCAACCATTTGGTTATAAATAAACGCGGTTTAAAAGTTTAATGCGCAATACGCTTCGGAGTTTTCATCTCTCGGCAAATATTTTATTAGCTCTTTGAAAACTATTTAAGAAAATCAAAGTCTATTGACAGCGCGACTCTCTACATTCAATCATTATTAACTCAAGGTTAAAATAAGGTACTCTTGAAAAGTTAGTACAGAGAATCATTTCGTGGACGGACTTAATTGTCAGTCGAGTTTTTATTCCTCTCAGACGCGCTTCTTCTGTCTCTTTTTCTTTCTTTCTCGGTTTAATAAGGTACTGTTCTCTCGGTCGTCTTTAATTTACACAGCGACGGTGTGTTTTCAATCTTTCTCATTATTTGCCTAATGAATATCCGAGAGTGTTTCTTCGTTTTCAATTTGCTGACTGGAACGTTGGGTTAATACCTTACACAAAGCCTTTGGTTGAGTCACTTCTTCTCCCGGATATCGCGACTTTACTCGTCAAGTAATGGTTACACATTTTTTCAATTCAAGTGCGCGCGCCTCTTCGCTCAATTGATTCCGCAAAACCTTAATTATTCTTGAAATTTAATAAAGAGCAGCCTAATGCGTTAATCGTTGCCAGAAATACGTAAGATCGTCGAACGAGGCGAGAGAAAAAGGACGAGAGGCGCGAAGCGGTGTTTGGGCCATAAACGGAGCATCCACCCGGTTCGCCGATTGTCTTGTTGTACTTTATTCGCTGGTCATCTCCTTATCGCTGTCTCTTGACGCCTCGGGCGCTGGCTTCTCTCTCTTTCTCTCCCTCTACGTGGGCAGCCGCTGCACGTAGGTGTCGCGGCAGTCTCTCGGGCTCGGCGCGAGACTGGAATAACTCGGCGCCACACGGAGACTTCGGAACAAGGACAGTATGTAAATAAGCGAGTTAATCCGTGCAAGCCGCGCGGCTGATAGCGGATATAAGGAGCGCTGAATTAACGCAGCGGGAATTCAACTCGAGGAATCTCCGAATGAATCTGGCTCTTCGCGCTCCTAATACAGCGTTCTCACGCCGTTGCGATTTTCGTCAAGATTTTTTTTTCTCTCTTTAAAATCTAGCCCGGTTAACGCGAGAGCGCTCTATTAATAGCGGCAGAGGGCAGAGCGTCATAAAGCACTTTGGGCATGAATAATGTACGGCGCCGAAAACACGTGTCTTACACATCTACATACTGCGCAGATAACGTGTCGATCACGAGTTGCGAGGGAGGACGAGAGACGAAAATAAACGAAGCGAAGAAAAGGAATAAAAAAAGAAAGTGATTATTTCGAGGAATCGGAAGTTGGCCGAGGGAGGGAGAGAGAGAGGCTCCAAGGCCATTCCCTTCTGGAGCACGTACGACATGGCCGTAAATTTACGATTTACGGCTATCCGGGCATCTAACGCGGAATACGAAATGACGGCGTGCCGCCGCCGCCGCCGTCAAACTTCCATTTAACTTTGACCAAAGCTCTCCCTCTTTCGCGTGCGCGAACCTTTGCGGTTCCTCTCCACTCGGCGCAGTATACACACCGGAATTACCGTCGCCGAGAAACAAAGCGGCGAATCCGCAGTAAATAGAAGAAAAAAGCGGCGCCCGAGATTAGCGACGGCAGGAAAGTTCGGGAGCGGGAAAGAAAGCGCGACGAGCCTCGAAAACATTGCACACGCGAAACACCGACGATGAACCGACGAGCCGAGACCCGAACTTATAATGAACTTTCTTCGCCCTCGGCTTTGCAGCTTCTCTTCCCTTTTCTATCTAAAAGCGAGTTGATATCCCTTAAAGGATACCCTCGGCAATTTACGTGAGAAGAATAGAGCCGGAGCGCGGAAAACGATTCCTAATTCATTAATTAGCTCCGTTCGGTCGCCGGGAGCGGGGACGTTGCGCAAAGCAAAGCGTCGCGACTGCACAAACAGTGTCCCATTATAATATCCGTTGTCGATTCTCTACGCAGACTGGACGAGCACTTAAGAGAGTATCGCTTACCGGGCGTCGAGTCACTGAGAGAGTCGTCGTCTCGGCTTCTACCGACGCCTTTTCTTCCGTCGCTTCGCGTATCGCTTTCACCCGCTGAAACTCAAGAAGCCCAGATGAGAGAGAGAGAGCCACGCACAAGATACTGACGCATCGGAGCCGAATTTTTCTGGGATCTTTGCTTCCCTCGCCGTGGTAAAATACAGCTTCTCTTGACAAACGAGCCAGTTCTTTACTTGCAAGAGCGTTGCTCAATTAGCGTTACGCAAAAATAAATTCCCCTTCGCAGCCTTATCGCAAGGTGTATGATCCGACTTAACTTTCGGAAAAGGCATCTCTCGAAATGATTGAACGGGGCGGCAGTGGCGGCAGTCGGAACATTCAATCCCCTTAGACAATTTTGGTCTTTCAATCTCGAGGCGTGCCCCAGTCGTCCTATCCGCTCTTAAGTCAAAAGTTGATAACCCCCTCTGGAGGAAAGACCGAGGGCACAACTATCGTTAGCCCATTTCATTAAGACGCTCGCAGCGAGCATTTCCAATCGGGGATATTTAGCTTCGTTGGAGCTTCGCTCGGGGATGAAGCGGGAAGGCAGTGTCGGAAATTCGTAGGCGAGAATTTAGGGGACCGATTAATCATAAAATGAAGAGCGCCGTCGCCTCGCTTTTTATCCTCTGTCATTCCGCCCCGAGCTCTTTTCGCTCTCTCTCTCTCTCTCTCTCTCTCTCTCCCTTTTCGCTTTTCTTTGTCCTACTCTGCTTCCTGCTTACGACTTTTTTTATCGAGAGGAACCATTAATTTCTTATCCTTAATTGCTCGCGCGCACTTTGCCGCGCTTCTTTTATTCGGCGCCAAAGGTGTCCCCACTACTAAATAATTGGATAGTATTTGTCTCTCGCCCAGTGCCCGAAAAGTTTTGGAAACAAGGCATAATTTCATTTCGAGAGAGTGATAGAGGCGGAACAGCCATTATCTAATCACGATACTCCCCCCCGGAAAGTTTTTCATCCCGCAGTCTGATTTTCCCCAACTCGCTCGGTCCTTATTCGATCTACGCCCCGCATCTTCGACCCGCATTTTTCCCGCCTCTCTCTCTCGCTCGTGCACCGAAGCTAAGCCCGATAAGACAAGCCCCAATGCGTATTAGTGTGGGAGCTCGTGCGCGAGCGATGATTAAATTTTCTCTTTCCGCTCGCTCGATCCTCGGCGCAGCTTTTCGTCGACAGATAAAAGCGATCCTCCTTTTTTTTGCGCTCGATCGCGGCTGAGGCATTGAACGGCAAGAGGAGAGGCGGAGGAGGAGGAGATTAAAAAGTGCGTCGCGCGCGTCTTTTTAGAGAAAATAGTCTGGCGACGAGGCGGCCGCCTCTTTTGAACGCCGAGCATAATGCGTTTTATTGTCGATTAATGAATGACTCGATTGATTTACACGGCGAAAGACCGGATATTTTAATGCGGGCGGAGATAAATCTCGAGCTTTGATATATATGAAAATGCGCGATTACGAGAATTATGAGATTTAGTATTATTCGTCATCCTACTCGCCGCTGCAGCGATACCTTTGATTGTCTTTGAAATGGTCGAGTGCATGTATTTATGAATCGTTCATGACGAATGTGGGCGAATCGACGGGGACGCTTTTTTGCAAAGGGAAGCGGAGCGCGAGGCAGGAAGACGGGCTCGAAAGCGGCACGGCGCGGCGATGATTTCACGATCCTCTCGCGCGCAGAATAGCTTTTCTCCCTTTCAATCTTTTTTCCTACTCGTTCGCTCTCGCAAGTGCAGGCGAAGCTCGCAGACGCCCGGAGGTGAGAGGCGCGAAGGAAGAACAGGGAGGATGGTTTAGCATAAACGAGGCAACTTTTCTGCAGGAGACGTCAAGAGCCCCGCCGGGATTCGAAAGCCATATCCCCGCTACTTATTTCTGCTTCCGCACATAATGCCCGCTCCTATTTCTTTCACACTCCTCTATCTCTCTTCTCCTTTTGCCCTCGCCTTTCCCTTTTTTTACGAATAAATGTTTGCTCGCGCGAGTCATATTCTTGAGGGCTTTGTTTAATACATTGGCTTGCTATCTCGCCGCGTGCTCGGAAAAAGAGGGATTTTTACCTCTTTCTTTTATATAGCAAAACAATTTTCTGCCTTGTATACTCTTCGCTTTATTTTGCTTTGTAAAATTTCGAAAAGTTTGATCGGACCTGACTTGGAAAAATCCCAGAGCATTGTTTACAAAGAGGGTTCGCAGGAAGCGCACGTTGAATGCACTCGTCCCAGAGGCTTGTAAAGTTAAACAACTGTTATAAAATACGCTCGGGGTTACGCTATAAAGCTTTTGTATAAACATTGTGGTTACAGCAACTTGGACGTCCGTGGGTGTGCGCACACAGGCGTGTGCGTACCTGGATGTACACAACTGCGACGTCCATTTCACGGAGCGGCGCACTCGAGTGTCTCGCGGAATTATTTCAACCCTCCTCGTCCCTCGCGACTCTCGCCACCCCCCCGGGTCTAGTTTCCCTGCACGCGCGAAGACGCTGCAAACTTTCCGAATGAATCGAGGAGACGCTTTCTTGCCAGTATTTTCAGAATTACTTCCTCTTCAATTACTACGGCCTGCCCAAAGCGCTCTCCTTTCTAATTATTTTATCCAATTGTTTATTAGCGAATCACTGCTGCCGGAGCTGCTCGCTCGTTAAAATCTGAAACGCTTCCGAATGGAGCTCCGACCTATCTTTGATAAATCGCTCGATTCGGAGTTTTATCAAAATCTAATTATCTTACATAATGGACTTTTTATGAGACTCTTGTGAATATTGAAACGCAGCGCTGCGAAAGTATGAAATCAAATCTTACGGATCATTGGCTGCCGCTTTTTCGAGCTCTCCATAGCTAATGGAGAGAAATAAGTTTCTTTAAATATTGGAAACAAACTGGGTCTTTTATCGAGAGAGGCATATAATTTATCGTAATGAAAGGTGTGATTTATCGAACGAGCAAAAACCTGGCGCAACAAGAGTGCTTTTTTTTTACCGGATCGCCACTTCGCGGCGATGTATCTCGGCGTCATTTCCCACACAGGTCGCGCCTCGCTGCGCGTACGTATTGAGCGCTTATTTATAGACGAGGTTAATAAAATTGTAAAACAAGATAAACATGTTAATAGGTCTGACTCATGCGACGTCCGAATGAAAACGTCTCTCGTTAGAGTTTTCCCGGAGCTGGGCAAAAAGCCGCCGTGGAGCCGAGTAGAAAAAGGAAAAGGGAGCGAAAGAGGAACGCCTCCAAAGTCCGAGAGTCGACAGACTCATTACGCCGACTCGCGGCGCGTGGGTTAAGTAAGGTGCGATTAGTCGGACGGGTACTACTTTAGCAAATAACAGGCTAGTCCCGAGCTCCGTCTCTCTCTCTCTCTCTCTCTCTCGCACTCTTCGAAACAACGGGGGATAGAAAAGCGGAGTGTCGTCGGGTGGCCGCGCGCGGCGCCTTTAATTTGCGGCCGCGGCTCGTTAAATGGAGTGGAAAATCAGCGCGCGCAATAATGGCTTATTAATAACCGCGAGCCGGAGGTCCGCCTACCGGATCGCGACGCGCCGTGACGAAAGCGATCCCGAGATGGGATCGCCTTATCTGCACTCGACCGCGCGCGGATGTATCTGGGTTACGGAGATAATGCCACGTCATTTCGCCGCCCGCGGCGGCTTTTCCTCCGTTTAGCGGTGAATGCCAGTCGCCGCGGGGCGACGCCGCTCGAGCACCGGGACGACACCTTTCCGGCCCCCTGACAATCGATCAATTAAGCAGTGTACTCACCTCGGGGGCAATCGATGCCGCTCGCTTTCGCGGACTAATTCGCCTGGAAAACTTGCTCGGCGGGAAAGTTTCGCTCTCGCCACGGTCACGTGTACGTTTTTAGCGGTCGCGCGTTTATTAGAATTTTAAGGCGCTCTCAGTGTTCGCGGCCGTTAACGTCGCATTGAATACTGATGAATCCGCGAGGAAGCTCCACCGATATTTATATGTAAAAAAATATTGCGCCGAGTAATTTGGCGATCGTCTATATCATCTTGGCTCGCGCGAGTTCAATTTTCATCTTTCGCGCAATTCCAGTAAATGTCGGCGATAAATTCAGCCCGTCCACGATTTATTGTAGTCCCGAGCGCGCACCTTTAGCAACAAAAAGCGAGACGCCGCGCCGAGGAATAAAAGAATAACATTGATAAAAAGAGCCGTAAAAAAGTCGAGCCGCGGGGATATATAAAAAGCGGGCGAGCAGGGGGGCGCTCGTCGCTCGGTAAAACAATTCCGCTCTGCATTCGTCGCATAATAAAGGGCTAAGCGGGATCCGCGAGACAGCGAGCGGTTTCCGCTCCGTCTCCCCTTCCACCCCCTCCCGGCCGTCGCCATTCCGTATATGAGGGGCGAGCACGCACCTAAAGCGTGAGCCGCGGAAAATTAAACTTTCGCCGAGTCTTTAAGGAGGCGAAAGTGACAGTCCAATTTTCTCCAACGAGCCTCCAGACGCCCCCCCCCCCCCCCCCCCCCCCCCCCCCCCC